>JAOQMS010043319.1:0-12014 GCA_027563885.1 Erythroxylum longipes
CACTTGTCACTTTCCTATGGTCCCAATTGGATCTCTTTTAAAACTAGTTCATTCAACTCTAATTTCTACTCCAATTGTCTCCAAATTTCAATAACATATGTCATTAATAAAAATTTTCACTACCATTTGACTCTTAATTCTACTACTATTCGTCAATTGTCTTGCCACTTGGCATTTTTCCTATTCCAAAATTTACCCAAATTTTCAGAGATTTTCTAAAAATCTCTAAAAATTCTAAATCACTAAATACACTCTCCAAATCAATTTTTCAACATATAAAAACCAGAGTTCTCCACAAAATCACATTCACAATTCAATTATAAATTAATTATACCCGGAATGTCTATGAATGTATGTACAATTATTTTTATGTGCAAAAATTCAATATTCATGAATATGAGCATATCATATAACGCATGAGCATGAATAATGCATTTCTAATCTTTCATTAATCACTCATATTTACTATTGTAACCTCCTAAAGGTAACGGGATGTTACACCTTAAGTCTAGTTTGGGTCGTCATAACTTGCCAAGGTTACCCCTAACTATAATAATTTGCATATTACAATGAATAAATTGAATGTCTTACATAGAAAAAGAATTAATGAAAGGTAAAATCCATTCACCAAAATAGTATTGCTAGGTTTGACAATTTTGTCTGAGCCTCACTTGGCCTAACCTGAAGTTAACATATTCAGCCTGATTTGTTCAGGCATCGAACCAACTAAGGTTTTTTTTTATTTTAGACTTTAAATTGGATTCAAACTTGGCCTTGCATCAAGAAGAATTTAAGTGTCATTTACATAAATTTTTAAATATTTTTCAGTCATTTAAGCGTCATTGTCTCATAGTTGAATGAGTGAGACTCTTTGAAATTATGAAGTAATAAAGTGACTTATTTTGAGTTGTAAGATTTGGTTGGAGTATTATATTATTGTACTTGGGGGAATCCAAGTGAGATTTAGGTTCCTGCTCTCCTTCGAAGAAGATTATAAAAGGATTACTTTTTGTCAAGAAAGATTGTACAAAGATTATTTTTCGTTTTAAAAGAAGAATTATGATGAAATTCTAAAAAGAGTTTTAGGAATAAATGTAGGCAAGGATTATTTTCCAAATCATTATAATCCTCATTAAATTATTTTCAATTGTTTGATTAATGCACTACACGAAATTGTATTTTTAGTGAAATTGTCACTAAAACCAATAATATTAGTCACTATTCTTAATGGTATCCAAGTTTTAAAGTCGTCACCTTCCATCACAAATACCTCCGTCACTAATGAAATAGTGACTAATTTAGAAAATGGTCACAATTATGCAACACTTTTTTGACAAAAGTACCAACACTAAAAATTGTGGAATGTGTGACAAAACTATACGGTCACAGTAACCTTACATATTTATAACAAGTTTATCGTCACAAATAATATAAAGTAGTGACGAATTAAATCGTAATTGTACTTCATTTTATTGTGACAAAAGTACCGACATTAAAACCTATGGAATGTGTGACAATACTATATGGTCACAGTAACTTTACATATTTATGAAAAATTTGTTGACACAAATAATATAAAGTAGTGACGAATAAAGTCATACCAGTACTTTATTTTGTTATGACAACATTATCGCCACTAAAATAATTGAAAATAGTGACAAAATATTTGCCAATCGTGCTTTTTTTTATCAGTGTCTATTGCTTCTTGGTCACCAATATTTTGAGAAAAAAGTGCCAACATCATTTTGTCACAAAAATGAAAATTTGTTCTTACAAAAAATATTATCACTAATTTGTTTATTACTGTCATAAATAAAACTATCAATTCAATAATATAATTACATTATTAGTAAAAGAAATTTACATCAGTGATCATATTGTCTAATAGATTTCGTCATAAGTATAAAAGTTAATGTTACAATAATGTTGTCACTAAATAAAGATTATATGTTACAATAAATTTATCACTAATGTGTTCGTGTTTGTCACATCCTTTGGGCAATCTTTCTTCACATCCTCTCCAGTTGTTGGCCTTTTTTAGGGATCTCTGAACAAAGTGACTGCATATCCAAAAATATAGGGAAGGACCAATGAGAAAGGGAAAGCATACAGGAACTGGTACAACAGAAGGTACAAAATAATACAAGACTAAACCCACTGCAAACAGTACTAACCGTAATAAGGTTGATTGTATCATTACTTACATATGGTATTAGGACATAAAGGATTACACCAACAAATTGCAACAGAATAACATTCAAAGTCATCTTACATCTTATTCATTCAAAATATATAAACTATAAATACAAAAGTGCCTAGAATTCTTAAAATGGTATGCATTTGTTTTCGAGTTTATCGTTCTGCCAAAGAAAAAAAACTTTATAGAATTACAACTATTAAGAACAAATAACATTAAGAAATACTCCTCAATTTTCCAAATTAATCAAACATTAATAACCAAAGATATTTAAACATGCTTCTAGTTATATGACATGGAAACATTTACCATATCATGTTTAAGTTATTTTTGACTTAACTTTCCTAATAGGGGATACATATTATCCATAACATAGACAACTTCTACTAATTCCACTAGATTCCAGAAGAGATTAACTAAAAGTTTTCTATAAATTTCTGAAAAAAAAACAAGGCATGCCCTGTGTAATTAGATCTTTTGCACCATCACTAACCCACTAATGCAAGTTTCCTAGGGTATTCAACACCATCCTTTTATTGCTGACTTTAATTCTTGTCTGTTACCTTTAGATATTTCTAAGCTTGATTTCATACAACACCCTATATCTTTGTCTATTTGCTTAGGGATCACAAGGGAAAAACATAATCCATACAGCTAAACAAGTGAAGCATTGCCTAATTGATGATGATTTCTTTTTTCAAATGAAAGTCAAATGAAATATTTATTACAATGATGCTAGTAAGACTTGAGCATATACCCAAAAAAAAGGACATGCGATTAAGGCCACACCAAACAAAATATTGATCATTAGATTACAAAATAAGGGCTAAAAATAATCCCATCCAAAAATGAAAATCACACATTTTCGTCAGATAAACCGGCAAACAAAACCATTCGTCAGAAAGCTTAAACTAGACTTTATGGAATGGAAAGGAAAAGCAAAACGTGGGAAAATTTCTATTCAACATTATAAGGCAATTCCAACTAAGCGTTAATAGCAGATTGCTTAAATAAACTATCATAGAAAACTAAAAGAATTTGTATTAAGTGGAAATATGGTTCGAATCAAAAGAGGTAGCATATGTCAAAAAGAGATAACTAAATTTGTATGTAACCAAGTCACTGAAACATAAGGCATTTAACCAATTTGAAAGCATGATCTGTTCAGAGTTATTTGCAACTGAACCAACATATTCAAATTTAGGATTTCGAATTAACAAGAAAAAACAAGAACTTATTGAACATGTGCCAGGGAGTTTCTATGTTTAACAATCAGATATATTGCAAGAAACAATACTTTGAGCAACAGATATACACAAGGCCCCAACAGAATAAAAGTATATCATCAAAAGTAGCAAAAAGAACTCATGTTTGCTCCAAAACTGTTCTTAGCTAGTACTAACACTTACTCTTTAACTTCAGCAAGAGAGGATTGCAATTTAACCAAATGGGCCATGAGATCCTTTGCTACATTTGCATCAACATTCTTCAAGAAGCATAAACAAGTGAGATTCACTCCAACTTCCTTCTAGGTAGAATGAAAATGAAAACAATACAGAAATTTCCAACCTCATAGTCATATTGAGTATAATAGTGGCGCCTATAGGTAACCCAATGCTTGCGAACAATATCTTCAACAGTTATAAGCTTTCCTCCATTAAGATGATCCTTTTTTCTATAAGCTAGTATGTATAGCCAAGCCAGCACTGTCCAGATTCCATCCTTCTCTCATATATGGTTTGAGCCTGTTGACAGACGTTGGTAGAAATAAGTTGTCATGCAACTAAATAGCAATTACAACGTCTAACTACCAAACATAATTCTGAAAACACAAACCAGTTACAAAACTTTCTTTACCATAAATCAATCTAGCATCCATAAGGTTCCCAAAAAACTTCCAGCTAGTGGGAACCTGATAATTAAAAATAAACAGCACATTTATATACCACCATAGCATAAGCATAAGAGGATAATCCTATAAGGCTTTATGCCAAAGTTTACCTTAAAAATTTTCAAATTAAGATGTTTAGATAGAACATCAAGAGATGCTAAAGTTGGCATGCTTATACAAGTAGAAAGTGTCAAAATTAATCAAAAAATTTTTAGAGGAAAAAGAGAAAGATCTAATTACCCACAAAAAGAAGAAAGAAAATACATAAGCCTCAAAAACTCCGCAAACATTCCTTCAAGCTAACAACAACTTCAGATTTTGTAGATTTATATAACATACTAAGAAGATTGCATGAATAAGAAGTATTGGTAGCATGAAATAAACATAATTAAAACAAAAAAGTCAAGACGAAGAAGGTAACTAGCACAGTATTAAACCTTGCAACCCCCTTGAGGCCAGCAGAAAAATAGAGTATGGAGTCAATTGCATTTGTAGCAATAATGGCCACTGAATCTGATGGTGTAACAAAGAATCTGAAAATGAAATCGAATTAAAAACACAACTAAGGCACGAGAATAATTCCTCAACAGACACAATAAAAAGTGGCACTACCTTTTCCCAAGAATCATATTACGATCAGCATCACAGTCAGCAGCAACACTAAATTCTGGGGGTTCACTTTTAGATTCTAATTTTCCCAATCCCATGCGAGTAACCAATTCCTTTGCATAATTTAGATTGGGATCCGGGTGCCATCCTCCAAAATCCTCTTGTTAACATTAGCCACGTAAATACAAAAGAGATCATATTAACTATTGGGATAAATGAGAAATATGCTTAATTATTACTGGATATTCATCACAAACTTAAGGCCACAGTTCAATAATAAACTCTCCTTTGCACCAAGCTCCTCAACAAAAATATGCAATGCATAAGCCCTAGCAACACCATGAAGTGCATCGTAGCTTAAAATTGATGTCAAATAAAAATCACAATCATTTTGATGTCAAAAAGGATATTTTATACTTATAACACTCAAAAGAGTTGAAAAAGAGTCCATCTACATACCAGAATGTGAATTTTGGACTTGTAAGTAGCTTGCAAATAGACTCAAAGTCAAAAATATATCTGGAGCCATTGTAAAAAAACAAGGGTGAAATAATATGCAAGAGTAGTCACATTAGCATCTTACTTCCTTCTTTTTCTTGTTTTCTTTGAATAAACACATCTTATTGTAAAAGTATAATGAGAACATAACTTAAATGCATGAAAAAGAGACCAACCATTTCAAACAGTTGAATTTTACATTCAAAAGTTCAATTAAATGGTGCTAAAAAATGAAAGTTTAGTCAAATGGTTCTATAAAAACTTAATAACCATATAGAAACTTTACAGTGACATTGTTATCTGCATCCATTTTCAAGCAGAGAAGAAGCCAACCTCGAAAATGTTTTTTGATGTCGATGCTAGAAGTGGTTGAACACCTCATAGTATTTTGAATGTAGACTCTCTACGGGTGACAACAACTGACTCATCGTGACCTACAAGTGTAACCTTATCCTTCTTGCACACTAAGGTTTCCCTCTTTTACTTACTACCTCTGGATAAGAAACAAACCTAAAAGTCCCACTACTTTCCTCAACGTGAACAAGCACATTAAAACAGTTCACACGCCTAAGTAGAACCACACAAACCTAGAAAGCTCTGAACTTTCCTAAAAAAAGGATAATTTGTTGATATATGACTGGAAAAATAACAAAATAACAAGAACCATTTGAAAGATTGAACATATCTTCCAAAAAAGAAACAAAAATCAAAGCTTATCTTTTCAACAAGCAAATACTATGATATCAGTACTTCTAACTTCCGTACATCCCAGAAGAAGACACACTAAAGATAACAAAAGCAAAATGACATGAAGGAGAAGAAGGGTAAGAAGAAGGCTTTTAAAGAGGCTTTTAAAGATAATTAGAACTTGGAAGCGCTTTTACCTAATAAACTTGATAATACCTTTTTAAAAAAACTCTAATATAATATTATACTCCACAATCCAAATATTAGTTTACCTTGAGCTACTTCCCTTGAACTGATGCATGTAGTTGTCTAACTTGTTAAAATTAAGAGCAGTCGTCTCTTGATTCCATATCAATAAGAAACCCATTCCCAAACTTAGATTCCATACCTATTTCTTAAGCTGAAATTCGAAAAATATAGGTTTTCAAACTAAGAAATAGAGGAATCCTGAAGTTCTTTTACTTACAAACAAGAAGTTAATGAATCAGAGCATAGGGTTAAAGCCTACCATAGGGGAAAAAATCCTTAGTTGCCAAGCAACTGAAGCTGATGCACTTTCAACTAAACCAGTACAATTATAAGCAATTTCAATATGACAAATTTTAACAACAAAAGATCACAGGAAAAAAAGCACTCTATAACCAAAAAGGAAAAAAAATTGAAACCCTCTAGTTAAATAGCGACAAAACCCAGTATGCCTTACCCCAAGCTCCAACACATCAATCTCCAAACAACTAAAACAGATCTAAATCAAAACCAACATCAACAAAAGTAAAGCAAGCATCTTGGAATGTGTACGCAACAAAGGAAAAGATGGGTTATCAAATAGGAACCTCCTTTATGCGAAAAAACAATTAAAAAGGTTTTTAGAAATGAACCTCCCCAGTCGGAGGAGAGAGATGGAACAAAACCTAGAATTGTAGCTGCCTAGAGATCAGAGACGCATAAAACTTGTAACAACCCAGACTACCCACTCACAGATATTGTCCGCTTTGGGCCTTGGCCCAGCCAAGCCCTTACAAATTTGCTTTTCTCACACACTCGCTCGGGGAAACGCGTCTATGAGGGAGAGGTATCCATAGCCTTATATGGCCTACTTCGTTCCCCTCTCTAAGGGGGTGGAATGTTAGATTCTCATATCAATTGGAGAGGGGAACGAAGTACGACTTATAAGGCTATGGATACCTCTCCCTCATAGACGCGTTTTCTTGAGCGAGTATGCGGGAAGAGGAAAACTGTGAGGGCTTGGCTGGGCCAAGGCCCAAAGCGGACAATATCTATGAGCGGGTGGTCCGAGCTATTACAAAACTATTATGCAATATACAATAAATCGGTATGAGATCTATTTTAAACAAATATATGGAGCTAAATACAATCTGCAAACATGTCTCCGACTCCCAAAAAGAAAGAACCTAAGAAATAAAAACTCCATATGCCCTCATATCAGATCGAAAGAACAGAAAGCGATCAAATTATGGAAGAAAAGAATTACTACAAACAAAAAGGAGAGAGAGGAAAATGAACGTACTAAGCATGTTGCGAAACCTCTCTTGGGCATTGGTCATACTGAAAGTATGATCCCTCTTGGAACAAATCTCGCATCTCTGAAGCTTCTTAACGGTGTTTACAAATCCATCTACATAAGGCCTTTTCTTGGCCCAAAAGCAATTGATCATAAATAACGTTTACAATCACGTTTACAATCAAGCTTGACTAGTCAGAGGCATAACGTTTAACCACCAATATTATTGGCCATCAAGAATATTTAAAGCTATTAATTTATCTTTCCGCCCACTTAAGACATTAAGTCTATGAAAGACATAAAAATAATTTTGCAAGAATTACAGATAATAAATAATATATAATATTTTAGTGTATTTTATCAGTTATATTTGCGAATGTCTTGAAAATTATGAGTTTAGGTGTTTGTGAGTTTTAAGTTTGAGAGATATTTCTTCTTATAATTATTATATTTTCTTTTTACTAAATTTTATGCTTTCTCCTTTACATGTAGACATAAGCTTAAAGCCAAACTACATAAATTTTGCGTTTAAGTTTTTGTTCCTATTTGTCTTATTATTTTAATTATCTTGAATTATAGAAAATTGATATTAAAGCTAGAAATAATTAGTTTACAATGGTAACCAAATTTGAGATTAAGAAATTTGATCATAATTCTAACTTTAGCTTATGGAAAATCAAGATGTATGATATCCTAGTTTATTACGAATATCATAAGATTTTATTATAGAATAAAAATACGCCAATATCTATAAATGCAAAGTAAGGAGATAATTTAGATGAGATAGTCAAATCAAGTTTTAAAAAGATCATCAAACTTATAAAATGTTTCTAAGTTGTTTGGCGCCTAGGGCTCGATGGCTATCTGCTCGTAGTTGATTATGTCTCCGTAATGTTGCCATATTGGCTATAAATATATTAATACGTCAATATTTTGATTGAAACCTTGAGTTTATACTGTGTTGATTATGGCTCCGTAACGTTGCCATATATTAACAATCGTAATTATTATTATGAAAAATATAATTATAATTATGATTATATTTATGATAAAGAAACCACATTCACAATGTAATGCAACTGAAACCCAAACATGATATGACAAATTTAAAATCATGCCTAATTGAAAGATGATCAGGGCTTTGACTTAATAGTCTAATTTTAATATAATCAAAAATTGAATTAAATCAATATTTTGTAGTCACTAAGTAATTCAAATTGACTTTTGTTTGAGTAAACCAAATAATGGGAAAATGAAATTGCAAAAATTCAGAATTTAAAGACTTGTAAACACACTTCAAAATGTCACAAAAATAAGAATACAATTTTGGTTTAGAGAATCAAATTATAAAGGTTAGGTCATTCTCTCCAACTATGTGATCCCTCAATTTGGTAATGTAATCACAACAAATAGAAAATATTAGTTACCAATATATGTTTTGTCACAATACAATTAATTCCCGTTAAAATTGTTTTGGTGCCAAATTTCATATGTTTTTAGTGACAAAACTTAGTGATAAAATAAAATTTAACAATATTAATATATTAATAGTGACAATTTAATTGTGAAAGAAACTAAATTGCCACAATTACCATTATATTAGTGACAAAATATAAATCATCACAAATAATCCAAACAATAGCGTCAATAAATTGTCTTGTCACTAAAAAAACTCGTATTTGTGATGAAAAAAATGATTAGTCACAAAAAATTGTCACTAAATTACAAATAGTAGTGACTATAGTTATAGTTTGGTTATTATGATAGTAAGAAGTAGACACTAATTAATTGAATATTTATTGACAAAAATTTTTGTCACAATAAATAAAATATTGTGCAACGATAAAACGTTTCATCACAACAAGAAAATAATAGTAGTGACCAAACTATGTTTTATCATAACAAATAGAAAATATTAGTTATCAACATATGTTTTTTCACAATTACAATTAATTCCCACCAAAATTATTTTTGCACTAAATTTCATAAGCTTTTAGTGACAAAACTTAGTGATAAAATAAATTTTAACACTATTAATATATTAATAGTGATAATTTAATTGTGAAAGAAACCAAATTGCCACAATTACTATTGTATTAGTGACAAAATATAAATCATCACAGATAATCCAAACAATAGTGTTAATCAATTATCTTGTCATTAAAAAAACTCGTATTTGTGATGACAAAAATAGTTAGCCACAAAAAAATTGTCACTAAATTACGAATAGTAGTGACCATAGTTATAGTTTGGTTATTGTGACAATATGAAGTAGACTAATTAATTGCATATTTATTGACAAAATTTTTTGTCATAACAAGTAAATATTGTGTGACGATAAACTGTTTCGTCACAACAAGAAAACAATATTAGTGACCAAACTATGTTTTGTCACACCAAATAGAAAATATTAGTTACCAACATATTTTTTGTCACAATTACAATTAATTCCCACCAAAATTATTTTGTCGCAAAATTTCATAGGCTTTTAATGACAAAACTTAGTGATAAAATAAATTTTAACACTATTAATATATTAATAGTGACAATTTACTTGTGAAAGAAACTAAATTGCCATAATTACTATTGTATTAGTGACAAAAATATAAATAATCACAGGTAATCCAAATAATAGTGTCAATCAATTGTCTTGTCATAAAAAACTCATATTTGTGACGAAACAATAGTTAGCCACAAAATATTTGTCACTAAATGTCTTAACTCTTGTAGTGATTTATATTAAGTCATTTTTCTTATCCTTATTTATATTGATTATTGCTAATTGAGTATATTAGTTATAAAAGTTTGTTAAATTTTATAAACACCCAATTTGACCCCTCTCCTCTTGGGTGCCATTAAGGACTAAAAACTATTTTATTATGTAATTTCTTTATTTTTTTTGTAATTGATGACGTAAATCTTTACTTATGAAGGTTAACAAAAAAGTTACATACTAATGTCTATACCCTTTAGCTCAACATTACTCTCTAGCTTCAATTGATTTCTTTTTATCTTCTTCTTATTTAGATTATAACACTTTGATTCTCTTTAGTTTTCAAAATAGCATAATTTCAATAATAGCACTATGATACTCCTGACATAAGTAGCATTTTGAATTAACTATTTCAACGTTTTTATTCTTTTATGTTTTGAATGGACCAAACACAAGGATTGAATTCTTTTTTACCATGAAGCAACGCTGGGAAATAATTACATCTTTAATTTTTTGTTTACTACAGTGGATTGTTGACATAAACAATATGCCATATTGGTTTTACATAATTTCTAGACTCGAAAATTTTCCTTTTCTATTTCCATTTCCATACATCTTAGTCCTATATTAGAATTAATAATAAACCTCTCCATGTTTAGTAGTTTCCTTACATGATAAAGAGAGAAATCGTGCCCTATCCAAGTAAATAATAATTCTTCATTCAATTCCTTCATTTAATGCATATAGGTAACAACAACAACTCAAGAAAAATTCCACTAAAACAGGGGGTCTAGGGAGGTCCAGCCATATAGAGCCTTACCCTAAATAGTATAAAGGTTGTTTTCAAATGATCCACATAATAATAACAACAACAATAACAACAACAACAACAACCAAAATAAGAAGATTTTTTGATTGTCATATCAATAAATATTTTTATTATGATCAAACTAACTTAATTATTATTTATTAATTATCCTCAATTTTATATAGTTGTTAAATGAGAAAATATTACTATTCCTAAATAAAGTTATTAATTATAACAGAATGGTAGTAAAATTTCAAGTTCTAGTACATAAAATACTAATGAATAAGATGTGTAATAATTTAAAGATGATATGTAAATAAATTAATTCTTTGAAGGCAATATTAGTAAAGAATCAATAATTAAATGAAAAAATTTAAAAATTAAATTTAACTTTGAAAAAAGAATCAAGTTTGGCCTAAATTTGACGAGGCTTTAGGCAGTTGGAAGCCTAATCAGGCTTTAGCTAAACATGTGAGTCCCAAACCCGTTCAGTCCTCAAGTAAAGTTTAGCTCCTTATAACTCACCAATGTTGTCCCTAAACATAATAATTTGCATATTAAAATTAATAAATTGGATGTCTTATACGGAAAAAGAATTAAGGAAAGTTAAAATCCATTCACCAAAGTAGTATTGCTAAGTTAGACAATTTTGTCTGAGCCTCACTTGGCCTGACCTGAAGTTAACATATTCAGCCTAATTTGTTAAGGCATCAAACCGATTTTTTTTGTTTTAGACTTCAAATTGGATTCAAACTCAGTCTTACTGGCTTGGCCTGACCCAAAGCCTAAACCATCTCCGTACTCTTATATGAAATAACATTATTTTATATTAGTCAAAATGACATCATTTCATATAACATTGTTGGTGCAAAGTTTTATATTGAAATGACATCATCTTGACTAGCATTAAAAGACTTACTTTAAGTTTATAAACAACAACCCCATTTTTTCCAACCAATATTGTAGCATAATTGGAAATGAATTGAGTAATCCCTAACTGATAAGTCAAATGATTTATATATGATTTTGGGATGAATTGGAACTAATTTGACTTATCTTCATGTGAATTATGCACTTTATTTGGTTAAT
>JAOQMS010043320.1:0-12012 GCA_027563885.1 Erythroxylum longipes
TATTTACATAATCTTTTAACATGTTAGTTTTACTTATTTACTCTTTAACCTGCATCACTCTTTTATTGTCACATCTGCATGTGGGTCTACCAAAAACAACCTCTCTACTATGTAGGGGTAAGGCTGTGTACTATTAGACCTCCCCAAACCCCACTTTATTGTGGGATTTCGGTTTGGGTGATGATGATGATGATGATGATGATTGTGTTTAAGATTAAATTTATTTTATGAAGTTGAAGTCATTGCCTCATTACTGCATTATGTGTTGTGTGTTGTCTGTTGTCTGTTGTGTGTTGTGCGTTATTATGTGTTTTTTATTTTGTTTGCTTGAGGACAAGTAAACGTTTAAGTGTGGGGATATTGATAGCTGTGATTTGCATAATGTTTTAGGGTTTAATTTATTATGTATTAAGTGTTAATTTGAGTGTTTAGTGTGTGTTTAGGTTAGAAATGTGTTAGTTTATGTGTTTAAGTGTTTTTATGGGTTAGTATAAGTCTTTGAGCTTAAATATGGTGTTTTTGAGGTACCTTAATATATTTGTTAGTGTTTCAGGGCCAACGTCGAAGAATGGAGAACTTTTGGAGACTTTCGGGTCGAAACCACAACCCATGATTGTGACAGAAGAATCTGCCCCAACCCATGATCGTGACAGAAGAATCTGCGCCAACCCACGATCATGGCATTTGGGCCACGATCATGACAGAAAGGTTTGATGTGATCGTGGCTTATATCGAGCATACTTGCAAACAAGAGAAAAAGTCAAGTTTTAAGGGATTTTTCGGACCTTTTCAACCCCGAAAAAACCTTAGGGCTGCCAAGGTATTTAAAAAACATTAAGAATATAGAGGAGGAGCTTTTGCATCACCACATCCCGAATCCCTAGAGAGCTTTCTTGAGAGATTAAGGAAGGAAATGAAGGAAGTGAGACACAGAGAAGACGCCTACGTGAAGTACTTCCTGGAATAGGAGGTTTCCCACCGTTTCTGATTTTATTTCAATTTTATTGATGTATAGAATTGGGATAGTTGTTGAGAATAGGATTGTTGAATGTTGATATTTGTCTAAACTCACATTCGGGAATTTTGTCTTTGATATTAATGAAATTTGATTTATTGCATTTTTATTGGATTATTTGTGATTTAATTTCTGCACTTCATAATTCGGTAATAAACTGAGAGGGTGAATCAAATGAAATCATTAAATTGTGCTAACGAGAGTTAGCTAATTTAATAGATCAAGAATTGAATCAAACTGGTAAAATTGTGTAACAAGAGATCTTGCATAGGTTTCGGCAGTTTATTGGACAACTTAAGATCTAATTTAGGTTTGAGATAAATTGTGAATCGAGAGGTTACAATTTCTTGTAATTTGATTAGGGTTAATAATTAGGGTTAATGATTATAACTCAAGAGAGAGTAATCAACCTTAGGACTATTTAGAACCAGTAATCTAACAATTTCATAATCAATTAGTTTTCATTAAAGTCAGATAAAAATCCCCTTTCTCTCAATTGATAGTTTTTAGGTTGATTATGGATTTGGCGTTGCAATTTCTATCTTGTTATTATTTTCAAATTTGATTATTGGAATTAATTCCGTGATTGGATTATTTTCTTGTTTAGTTTTGTTCTTTTGAATTATTATGAATTGTTTCGGCTTTAGATTTTAGGATTAGATTAACCCTCCTCATAGGATCGACACCTTAGGTACTTGTGAATGACCTGTGCACTTGTGAAATATCGAGGTTTAAAAAATATTAAAACTTTGTCATATTGGAACCTACGATCAAGGAGCAATGTATGACATGCCAAAATATGAGCTTTTCTTATTAACACAACTCATAATAGATCAAAAAATCTGATAAGGGGTATTTATTTTGATTTTATGATCCATGCACTAAAGGAAGAAAAGTTCTTTAGCCGAGAACTTATTGCTTTCAGTTTTGTTAAAAACCATTAGGCATATAAACTTATGAAGAAGTAAGTGCTCAATGTTACGAATTAAAGTATTAGGTGCATTCTTAGAATCAAAATTGTTTTCACCCATAAGAATTTTCCAATAATGATCCACATAAAAATCATCATAATTTTCTAAAACTTTAGTGTTCAATAAATCAAAAATTGCACGAATGATATTATAATCTCATTTATAAGCAGGGCCACCTATCCTAAACCAGAATGTATCCATTTTAGGATTGTAGCGCACAGTGGTAAAAAATTCTACCATCATCATGGGATATATCGGAACATCACAATGAATTAACCGACCACAACCAATATTTGCAGCCAATCGTTCAATGTTACACCTCAATCCTAGAGTTTTTAACAGTTCGAAATCAAAGTATATAGGAGGCATTAATTCTCCATCCTTAAAGTCATGAAATCACATATCTTCTTCTTCCAAAAAAATAAGGAATGGGGCATGAAAAGATGGCTTCCATATCTAGTTTACCTTCTCCAAAGACTTGAAGGCATAGTTGGTCCGTCGGTTTCTGGGCTAAAAGATTCTTTGGAGCCATTAAAGGAGAAAAATTTGCAAAAATTAAGCAAGAGAGAGGTGAGCACATTTTTAGAGAAAGAGAATCTTACCAAATCCTTGGATTCTTGAGTGATTAATGTGAAATAATTGTAAAAGAATGAAAAAATGATGGAATAAGTGAAGAAAATACTAAGATTTGGGTGAAAGATGAGGGATTTGAGAGATTTGAAGAGTTCATTCCCACGATCGTGGGATACCCCATCTGAAAAAAATTTTAAATTCCCCGCTTCTTTCTTCATTCTTCATTCTTCAATTCTTTACATTCTCTCTCTAAAAACACAACACCCACTATTCAAATCTCTCAAATCCCTCCCACGATCATAGGTTAAGGCTTTAGGAGGATTTTGGTAAGCCTTCCTAGGGCCGTAGGAAATAACCTCATTCCCAAGATCATAGGTTAAGGCTCCATAATGTTTCTGGAGAGCCATCCTATGGTTATGGGAAACAATACCATTCCCATTATCATGGGTACTCCAACTTTTCCAACTTCTTAACCCTCTTCCAAGCTTAGCATGCATTCTCAACATTCAAGCAACCTACAAACATATCAAAATCACCTAACCAACAAGAAATTTGAAGAGAAAACAAGTTAAAACTCAAACACAATCCAAATAAACATGAAGCAAACTCAACCCAAACATAATCACAACCAAATAAATTAAACAAACAAGTAAACAAAGACAAGCAAAAGAAAGGTAAAAATGGTAAGTTAAGGTCATTAGCTTGACCATTCCACATGCATTCATGAAAGAGTGGAAGAAAGGAAAGAGATGATTTCCCTTTCTTATGAATATGTCCCTCTATAGTACGGCTTGCATTTATGCCCATTGACCTTGAATGCTTCACCTTTGTCATTTTCCAACTCTAAAGCTACGTCGGGAAACACTTGAAGGATCTTAAAGGGTCTACTCCATCTTGACTTGAGATTTCTGGGAAATAACTGAAGTCACGAATTAAATAAAAGCACCAAGTCTCCATTATTAAACTCCTTTTTAATGTGAGCATCATGCCACTCCTTTTTAATGTTAGCATCATGCCACCTTTTTGCTCTTTCTTTATACAACTTAGCATTTTCATAAGCTTTAAATCTCAACTCTTCCAATTCATCAAGTTGTAACAATCTCTTCTCACCTGCTAGCTTCTATTCCATGTTCAACTTCCTAATAACCCAATAGGGCTGATGCTCCAACTCCAATGGTAAATGGCAAGCCTTGCCATAGACAAGTTGATATGGTGTGGTACTTATGGGTGTTTTGAAAGCTGTCTTATAAGCCTATAAGGTGTCATCTAGCTTCAAAGCCCAATCCTTTCTTGAAGTGCTCACTCCTTCTCTCAAATCTTTTTCAACTTTCTGTTCACCACCTCCTGCATGTTTTGGATTTAACCTTCTCTGTCTCTAATTTACAGTTTTACGCCCTTCTTCTAAGTCAATCCTATGCATCACCACATTGGGGCTAATCCCCCTAATGTCAGAAATTTGCCACCCCATGGCTCTCATCCTCTTCTTAATGGTCTTCACCACTTCCTCTTCTTGCTTAAAATCTAATTGGTTGGAGATAATGATGGGTAGGGTATGGTTCTTACCTAAAAAGGTGTATCTTAAGTGGGAAGGTAAGGGTTTAAGCTCTAAAGTGGGTGGCTTAACAATGGAAGGTGGTGTGTGTGTATCTGTTCTCTCCAGCTTCTCTAGATCAACTTCCTCACATAATTCCTCCTCTTTCACACTCTCATCCCTGTGCACTTTAATAACTTCATCCACTTCCTCTTTAACCTCCTTCACACAGTCATCCACAACATCAATTTTCATACACACATTACCATCCATTGGTTTCTTCAAAGATTTTGACATATTGAATTCAACTTGCTCATCACCAATTCCCAACACAAGTTTCCCTTTGTGCATATCAACTAATGCCTTACCAGTATTCATAAAAGGCCTAACCCAAAATCAATGGACAATTTTTATTAGCTTCAAAATCCAAAACAACAAAATCAATAGGAATGATAAATTTTTCCACTTTTACTAACACATCTTCTATAACTCCAAATGGCCTCTTGATGGATTGATCTACAAATTGAATTAGCATGGATGTTGGCTTGTCCTCTTATAGTCCCAATTTTATGAAAATAGACAAAGGCATCAAATTAATACTTGCACCTAAATCACATAAACATTTAAAAAATTCAATCAGTAACAACAAATAGAATAGTAAAACTCCCTAGATCTTGTAGTTTTGAAGGCATTTGGCTTAATTTGATCGAACTATAATTTTTCGTCAAGTTACAGTCTGATTGTCTTCCCAAGTGCATTTGTGTGTGAGTATGTCTTTAAGAAATTTCGCATACTTGGGCATGCACTGCAAGGCTTCCACCAATGACAAGTTAATCTGCAGCTTCTTCAGTTTCTCCAAAAACTTGGAAAATTGAGTGTGTACCTAATGTTGTATCACCCTTTGTGGATACAGAAGTTTAGGCTTGTAGGGTGGTGGTGGTACATAAGGCCTTTCTTATTCTTTCTCTTCTTCTATCTCCTTGCTTTTCCCTTTTTTCTTGGCTATCCTTTTGTACACTTAGTTCCTCCACTTGCTTGCCACTTCGAAGTGTAATAGCCTTGAGTTAATCCCTTAGGTTGGTCTTAGTATTTCTCAGTAGGCTACTTACACTTCTAGAAGACAAAGCATTAGCAAGTTAACCTACCTGAACCTCCAAATTGTGGATGGATGAGGCATGGTTCTTCACAATCTGATCAAACTTTGCCTCCATCCTCTTTTGACTTTTCTCCTGGCTCGAAAAAATCCTCTTTTGGTTCTCTTCTTGATTTTCTAGTTTGGACCCTAAAACATCCTATAGCTCATCCATTTTGCTCTCCATAGATCTAAGTCAATCTTGCTAAAATCCAGGAGGTCCTTGCAGTCTTGCTTGGCCACCTGTATTATTAGTACTCTAAAAAAAATTTGGGTGGTTTTTCCACCCTGGATTGTAAGCATTATAGTAGGGATTATTACCTCTTTGTGGGTGCCTAAGTAATTTACCTGTTTTGTACCACTGGCTCCCATAAATAAACATTTAATTGAGCCATAGTTGTTTTGCCCACATAACTTACACTGTAATTGCATAGCTTTGGTCATAGATAAAGATGCTCCATACATTGAAGTAAATCACTTGTTAATATAGAAATCATGTATAATATGAAAAATACACAAGAAGGGGGGTTGAATTGTGTTAAATTTTCTAAGATATGAACCTTTAAAAAATTCTTGATTTTCTTGACAAATTCAGACGATTACAAGTTTAAACAATGCACTTAATTTTGATGAGTAATGCAATAGCGGAAATTAGTATCTATTCTTATAACAATAAGAAAATTAAAAAGGTAAGAGTTAGAGAATATAACACCGCGATTTATACTGGTTCACCCTTAACCTTGGGCTAAGTCCAGTCCTCAGAGTTTGTATGAGATTTCACTATCTCCTTCAACGTTACAAGAATTATTTCTACACTTGTAGAGCCTCTTCAGGTCTCTTTCACAAAGTATTCTTTATTTGCTTCCTTAGCCTCTTCAAGCTTTAGCCTTCCTTTCTCTCGAAAAGATATTGTTTGAGCTTTCACACTCACGTTACAGATGTATTTGCTCTCTTTCTTTCTTTCTTTTCTCTCAGAATATTTTTCACAGCATAAGCACTTGAGCACATAATTTCTCTAAGTATTTTTTTACATTTAGAATTCTTATTAAAGTCTACGACTTCAACTTAATATTTATAACTTAAATCTCCAATAGTCTTCTTGAGAAATCTGCTTGTAGAGTCTTCTAAAGTCTGTTATTAGTTGAGTCCTATAACTAACTCCAACTAACAGACTTTCTAGCACATTCTCCAATAACATTAACTTACTTAGATTCGTATGCTTCGTCTGATGTCTTAGACTTGATCACTTTGTCTGATTCGTCTTATTCAGCTTTTACTAAAGTATCGTCTTGATTTAATGATTTGTGCCACTTATATTTATCTGCGCACTTAACAAATTCATCAAAACAGTTCACACACTTCTATCATTATTGTTATTATTTAACTTTTAATCAAAATCAATAGAAGAAGTGAAATCTTCTTGACTTAACAATCTCCCCCTTTTTGATGATAACAAAGAATCATAATATTAGAAGATAAAAACAATATTCAGATGAATAATGCAAGATATATATACAAAATACAAAGACTCCTTTCTACTGTTCTATCTCCCCCTATTTGTTATTAATAAAAAAGATAGTTTATTTTAAATGCTTCAAAATTTCAGAAAACATCTATTGAAGATCAGTGCGGATCATCTTGAGGTCTTCTTCTATAGAAACACGTAAAAGTGCTAATTCCTTATGAAGATCACCTACTGCATCTTCTAGTACATCAACCTTAGTAATAATTTTCTCAATGTTTTTAGCTAAGGCTTCCTGAACTTCCGTCTGCTTGTGACTAGCTTCAGTCTATTCGATGAAATTATTCAAGAGCTCCGAATTAACGGTTAGATCTTGTAGTATTTCACTAAGTGGATGAATATACTCAAAGACAGATGGTTTTCTAGGTGAATCATCTAATTCTATAATTTTTATTGAGGGTATTTTGAAAGGTTGTTTTTCATCAGGGATATCAAGATCATCAGGTCTAAGTAATTTGTAAATCGGTTTCCCTAGAAGGTGTAAAATAGTTTTAACTGAAGGAATGAAACCTAAGGTTTGAAATGAATGAGCAAATTCACAGAGGTTTCTAAGTTAAAAACGATACCTTCAGTTGTGATACTTTCATACCTTCCTTCTAATATTGAGATAACTACCTTGAAGCTTTCGTTTGTAGTAAATTCTCCAAAATTACTTCCTGATTCCCTTTATATATGATGTGATACTTAGACGCTTATAGATTGAGCTGTGGACATACATCGTCTATGTTCTTTACTACCACTTGAATCTGCTCTTCTGTGAGATCAACTTCTTGTCTTTTAGGAAACTTCTTCTTCTTCCCTTTTTCTTTGTTGGCTATCAGTTCTAGAATTCTAGGTTGTACATCTGGTACAATCTTAATTGTCGTTCTGCTTGTCACTGGATAGATTGTATAAGGATCTTTCGTAATCTTTGATAGATATGGTTCTACTTTTTCGTCTCGTTGAATACTATATAATCTTCGTTCTTTATGACTTAGAAGATGTATCATTTGATCATTTACTATTATAGGTTCAACTTGAACCTTAACTTTCTATTTAGAAGGTTCTTTGATGATAATGGAACCTTTGTTACGATCAGGTGTTGATTCTTCTATGACCTTCATCTTCAAATCTTCCTTCTTTATCAGTTGAGGAGGGTTGTAAGTTACTAGCTGCTATTTAGACGATGTCTTTGTCTTCTTTTCAATAGCTTGTGTCTTTCAGACGATGAAACCTTCTTCTTCTGAATAGGCTTCGTCTTCTTTTGTTCTTCTACTGGTTTGAAAGGGAGTTATTGTTGAGGCTTCTTCTTCTCAAACACTAACTTCCTTTTTATCTCTTCCTCTCTATATGGTTGTTTTGGTTAAGTCTGAGGGATAGAGACAATTGGTTTGGCTATTTGCTGTTGTTGCTCTTGCTCTTTTTCACTCTTAGAGTCTACACCAAGAATCAGAGCTCTTTACTTCTTTTGTTCTTGCTGTCGTAAGGTCATTAATCTGAGTGACCTTCTTGACCTCTTGGGTCTTTCTGATTGAAGCGTCTCAGCCTTCCTCTTTGAAGACACTTGGTGAGTTGGTTGTTTAACCTTGCTTTCCTTCTTTTCTGGAATTGTCTTGGCTTGTATCGTCTTATCAGACGATTGTTCAACCTTTACCTTTATTGATATTCTTTGGGACGATGGAGGTTTTGCTTGTTTTTCAGACAGAACATTTCCTTTCCTTATTCGCCTTACTGAAAGCTCCCCCTTAGATTGTGCTTTTGGTGTGAAATCTTCATTGGCTTCAGCTTCAGACTTGATCCCCATTTTGTGAATATTAGAGGAATTGATAACACTCTTAACATCCAGCTTTACTCTTCTTCCTCTATCAAGTAGGATTTTATATGCTTTGAAAAATCTTATTAATAGCATGTCGTAAGGTAAGGAACCACTCTTCAGATGATAATCCACCCTAGCCTTTATCATGTACTTCAAAATCAAAAATGAAAGATTAACAGGTTGGTGAGCGAGTGGATGAAACAGACAGTGTTCCTGGATTACTGAATCCATATAGTTGTTGATTGATGTTGGCTTTGTCTATATAGCTTTGAGCTATCCAATCTGTATTGTTGAACAATTCTGCTCCTTCACTTGGACACCCAATAGCCTCCACCATGGAATCTTATGTGATTATTACTGACAACCCATCTACCATCGATACCAAGGTGTTGTCTACCACCTTCACATTCTTCCAGAACTCATATATTTGATTCAGATACACTAGCTCTCAGATGTTGAAGAAGTTCTTCCATCCAACTGCTTCAATCTCAGGTTCGATATTCATCTGAGCTTTCTTCAAGGAAGCGAAATCGACAAGTCTTCCGTAGACAAGAGATTTCAGCATTTTTAATCTGTAAAAGATAAACACTAAACAAAGAAATGTATTTTGCTTTAAGAAGCAAAGTTAGTATATAGAAAATATTAAGAGAAATATATGAAAAGAAGTGAGAAGAGTTTAATGTTTAGAACAGAGCGTTGGATTGTCTTTGTTAAGAGCACATTGAATAAGTCAGTTTCGAAGTTTTTCATGAAAATTCTAGAGTGTAAAGTTTTGTCGATATTAAAATGATTGCTTTTTATATGCACACTTGAAAAGTTACCGTTTGTACTGTTTTTAACTGATCCACCAGTAATTATGAAATTGAAACTACCAAGTAAAAGTTACCGTTACTATTTAGTTTGAAAACTTGTAACTTCTTAGCTTCTTCAGGACGAATCATCTGGATCATAGAGTTTCAGACGAATGGTCATTTAACATCACCATATTCAGATTTTGTCTGATTTCTTTAAATTTGTCTTCACTTAAGGGTTTGGTGAAGATATCTGCCCATTGTTGATTCGTCTCAACAAATTGTAGATTAATGATTCCTCTCTATACATAGTCTCTTATAAAATGGTGTCTGACTTCAATATGCTTTGCCCTTGAGTGTTGTATTGGATTCTTTAAGAGATTGATAGAACTTGTGTTGTCACAGAAGATTGGAATCTGATCTTCTTGGATAGAATAATCCTCTAACTGATACTTTATCCATAATATCTGTGAACAACAACTTGCAGCTGATATGTATTCAGCTTCTTCAGTGGATAGAGCAATTAAACTTTGCCTCTTGCCAGACCAAGAAATTAGATTATGACCAAGAAAGTGACAACCTCCTCTTGTACTCTTTCTATCAATCCTATCTCCAACATAATCAGCATCACAGTAACTAACTAACCAATTTTGTCGATCCCAATTATTTTGCCCTACTTGTTGTCTCCAAAAGTTATTGATCCTCCTTGCTTATATTGGAGGTCTAGGAACATAGACCTTCTATTCATCATGTGTCACGAGCAGCCACTGCCCAAATACCATTGGTGGTGGTTGCTTCTTCTGAGTAAGGAGATCTGCAGCATATATTATATCCTTTTGAGGTACCCATATTTTCTTGGGTCCTTTAGGGTTAGTCTTATAATTTTTCTTTGAATAATAAGAGTATTGTTTCTTTTTCTTTCTATTAGCAACAAAATTCCCATTATGAACAAATTTCTTATTATGAAGAAAATTACTATTATTAACAGTATTTCTTTTATTAAAGCCTAAACTGCTTTTATCATTTGGATGTCTACAACTTCCAATCATGTCATTCATCCTTTTTTTCTTTCTGTAAATTTCAATAAATCTGTTGAAAGACTATTAATCCTTTGTTTTAGTTGATTAATTTCCTCAGATCTATCTACAGTTACTTTCTTTTTCATATAGTCTACTTGTTTCTTAAGGCAGACGTTTTATTCTTCTAAGAGTTTTGTGTTCTTTAAGTTTTTAATAGATTTCTTTTTCAATAACCTATATTGTTTGAAGATAACATGTGAATCTTCTAACAATTATAAATAGGCATCCTGAAGATCATCAAAATTAGAAATTACCTCATCATCGCTTTCCACTTCAGCTACCAAGCATATATTTGCTTGTTCTGATGTTTCTGAGTCGAATTTAGATTCAGATGAATCCAGATCTTCCTATGTTTCCATCATGCTCTTTTTGTTTTCTTGACTTTTCTTTTGTTTTCTTTTGAGCAACGGACATTTGGACTTGAAATGTCCTGGTTTATTACACTCATAGTAGACGATAAAACTTTTCTCATTCTTCGAATCGTCTTTGCTATTCTTTTTGAAAGAAAAGTCTTTATTTCCCCTTGATTTCTTTTTCCACATCCTTCTAATCTTTCTTGAAATGAAGGATAGCTCATCTTCATCTTCACTTGAATCTTGATCAGATTCACTAGTATCATCATTCTTGATTTCTTCAATCTTTAATACTTTTGAAGATGTACTTCTATTTTTCTGCATCTTTTGATTCTTCTGACCAACCTTCAATGCAATAGATTTATCCCTTCTAGGTTTATCTTCAGCATCAAGCTCCACTTCATGGGTTTTCAGCAAACCAAGCAATTTGTCTAGCTTCAACTTGCTTAAATCCTTGGCCTCTTATATTGTTGTTACTTTAGGCCTCCATCTTTTTGGAAGACTTCTGAGAATCTTTCTGACATGATCTTGACTGTTGTAGATTCTCCCCAGAGCTTTAAGTCCATTAATAATTGTTTGGAATCGTCTAAACATCTAATAAATAGACTCATCGTCTTTCATCTTGAACAGCTCATACTGATGAACAAGAATACCAATCTTGGATTCTTTCACCTGGTTTGTGCCTTCATATGCAATGGCTAATGTGTTCTACATTTCTTTTACAGATTCGCATCTATGAACCTTATCATATTCACTTTTTCTTAGAGCACAACTTAAAAAGAACTTGGGCTTTAAGTTTAATTGAAAGTGAGCTTTCTGATCAACCGACCATTAGTCACAAGAGATGCTTTTCCCTTCATTGTCTGTTGGGATATATGGACCATTTTCAATGATATCCCAAAGACCAATGTGTGTGGATTCTATGAAGAGCCGTATCCTGTCCCTCCAATAATGATAATCTTCACCATTGAATGCAGGGGGTCTTGAGACCGAGGCACCTTCTGCTATAAAAACATATGATTTAGCCATGGATCTTTATCCTCACTTTGTAAGAGTGTTTCTTGGAAACCTTGCTCTGATACCAACTGAATTAAATCACTTGTTAATATAGAAATCACGTATAATATGCAAAATACACAAGAAGGGGGGTTTAATTATGTTAAATTGTCTAACATATGAATCTTTAAAAACTTCTTGATTTTCTTGACAAATTCAGACGATTACAAGTTTAAACAATGCACTTAATTTTG
>JAOQMS010043321.1:0-12009 GCA_027563885.1 Erythroxylum longipes
CAGAAATTGGTGGGGACAGCAAGCAAACAGGTCGGAGACAGAATTTTTCTGTCCCTGTCTTCCGTCCCCGCCCATGACAACAGCAACCAAACGTAGGGTTCATATTGGAGATGGGAAGGAATCAATTAATTGAAGATTGCAAACAAGATCATAATTTTTGCATAAGATGACAATTATTTTAAATATATTTGGCAGGCTTATGAAAAATATTATTGTGAGCGATTTGGATAATCCTGAGAAGAATGTACAATGCCTATATCTTAAGACTGATCATCGAAATTAAAGAAGTTCAAAGACTGTCAGTAAGAATTTGATATTTATCTTTAGTACTAAACTGAAAATTTACTATTTGTTTCTTAATGAGGAAATTAAAGAATCACCGAGAAGAAAAAGATAGTTGGTCATTGAGCTATGGTCCATAGGATCATTAGCTAAATCAATATTGGAATAAGTTCTTAATTGAAGAGAGGAAGAACTACGGAAGTGTAGACCATGAAATCAAGTAAATTTGTTGTAGCAAAAAATAAGTAAGAATAACGGCAAAATGAAAGGTGCAAGAAGCAGATGTAAACTAATTGATTGCATAGGTGATATCTAGTCTGGTGATAGTAAGATATACAAATTTCACTAGCCGGCAATAAAGATCATCATCAGGAAGAGGGGTCCCATTAATAACATAGAAGTTAGAATTAGCCTTAATTAGAGTACCGACTATTTTCTTATCAATAATGTTCAGATGAATAACACCTTAAGAGCAAGAAAATAATTAAGATGTCCAAGATATTTTATTTTAAATTGAGTACTGAGAAACGATTTGAGATTATTGATGTCTTGTAAATCACTGCTAGTAATTATCATATCATTTCCATGAAGAAGAAAGAGAATGCATCCCGTATCAGTGTAACAATGGAAAAAGCATGATCATATAGACTAGAGTGAAAACCAATCTCACTAATAGTTGAGATGAACTTAGCAAACCAAGCTCAAAGGATTTGCTTTAAGCCATATAGATCTTTTCAAAGACGACAAACCTCATTATGAAGATGATCATAACCAAGAGGAGTTACATATAAACTTTTTCATAAAAGCTATCAATAAGAAACACATTTTTAGATCCTTTGGAGCATTTTCCATTGTTTAATAGAAATAATACAAAGAAGATGCAAGCTATGGATACAAATGTTTATTCATAATCAATAAAACCCTTAGCTTCAAAGCGAGCCTTGTATTGTTCTATAGATCCATCAAATTTAGTCTTAATTCCTAATTACATTCAATAACATACTTGTCTGGTAGTAAATTAATTAAATCCCTAGTGTGAGTGCTTGTAAGAATTTTTAGTTCTTCTATCATTACTTTCTATTAAAGAGGGTTAGTATTAGTTTTTTTATAAGCTTTACGAAGTAATAGCAACATAACAAGGATAATTAAGAAGAATAACATTGGGTTTTCTTATTTGAGTAGGAAGAGGAGGAATAGTAGGTGATGAAGACACAACAACATAAGGAGATGGAGAAGAACTGGTGATAGAATCCAAAATAGGGAGGAATTCACTAGAAGTAAGGGAATATGAATTGACACTAATGGTCCTTCAAAATAATTATTAGGAAAATAACATAGGGATCAATTAGAAAGAAAGGGGTATATTAAACAAGAAAAGATGATAGAGTAGAGAACATCTTATATTCTTGTAATTAGAAATGATGGGAAATTTGAAAGCATTTTGAAATAGGATCAAAATACCTATAATCCTTATGTTCAACACAATACCCTATCAAAAAACAAAATCTGGTTCAGGTTCAAGTTCTGTATATTCATGAGGATGGAGAAGTATAAAGCAAACACATTCAAAGACATAGAGAGATTGATAATTAGGAGTTTGATTGTACATGAATTCATAAAAATAAAAGTTACTAATGGTAGGGATAGGAATCTAATTGATAGTGTAGATGGAAGTGGGAGTTGCTTCCCTAAAAAATGATTTTAGACAAGAAGATGAAATGAGAAGGGCTCGACCATTATCTAAGATATATCTAGTCAATAAAATCTGCAAGTGCATATAATTGTTCCTAGTACCTACAAATCAAGTATTCTAAGGTCGTCTCCTACAAGGAATAAGCTACTCACTACTAAATTAATCCTAATTACTTGAACTAAAATAATAAGAAACTTAAAAGATGATTGGATTAGAGAAGACAATAAATTATAAAGACTATAAATAAACAAGCAAGGGAAATCTTATGATTTAGACTTAGGACTTTGGGGTTCACCAATTTAAAAGACTGATTAATAATTATGGATTTGAATAAGCAATAGGTTATAATAACAATTGCATAAATTTTCTTATATTCTCTCTCAAGACATATAAGAATACCTAACTAGTTGATTACCATCTTTCAATGCGAAACCTAACTAGTCAAATTTGTTAAGAACAAGAAATTATAAGTTATCATACTAGTTTAATATATCTCTATCTCTAAATCTATTTTGTTTATCTTCCTAGTGCACAAATTATATTTCACATCTCAGTTCATCATATAATTCCTAAGATTGCATCTATGATGATCAGGCATAGAAATAACAATTAAGTTCAAGAAAGATAAATATAACCAAAGAACTTTCATTCAAAACCAATCAATCTATAAAATATAAATCAATCCCCTAAATTAGGCTACATCCCTAACCCTAATTGGGATTTGGTTTAAGAACATGATAAAAGAATCCATACAAATAAAGATAATCAACATCCTAGAAAGAGTAGATAGAAGATTGAAAGAAAACAAAACAAAATTGCTTCTAATCTTGATTGAATCTTTCTTAATCTTCTTCTTAGCCTCCTTAGGTGCTTTTTTTAGGTTAGGCTAGGTGGCTCCTCTTTTATAGGCCTTAAAAATAAGTATTTATAGTGCCTTGGGATCAAAGAAACTCAATTTTGAGTCAAATTGGGGAAGAAAAATCACAAAATTGTCATCTATGTCTGTTAGGTGGACCTTATGTCTGTTGGGCGGAGATATGTTGTCTTTTGGAGCAAATTTCAATCCAAATGGTCAATAAATATCCGTTAGGCAGACTTCATGTCTGTTGGGCAGACATTCTCAAGTTTTCCAGCTTTCAAGCTCTTCTCATGTCCATTTAGAGGGCATCATGTTCGTTGGGTGGACATACACTAGACATCTATAGAAACGTGCAATTTTGACCCTTTAGACTGCAAAATCTCTCCTTATAGTCTTTACAGAAGTTGTAGAACTCAGAGTCCTCTTAGAAAACATCTTGAATTACCTTAATCTGACATCCATAGAGAAAGTTATGCCTCTTTCCCCAAAATCTATCCATTTGCTCATATTAAGCAATAAAGTTAAAATGTGTGAGAATTAATCAAATAAAACTCAAAATTCACACGAAGATAAGCCAAATTAGTTCAAATTCATCAAAAACTCATATATAAATTATTGACTTATCAAATTCTCCCACACTTAAACTATTGCTTATCCCCAAGTAAAAACAAAGGAAAACTAAAGTAAACTAACTACTAAATCTGCAAACAAGGTATTGATTCCACTTTCGTAGGTGAACGATGGCATTTAGCAAATGCCACAAGCCTTTAAACCACTATGCGTCCATAATGGAGGAGTTATAGTCTCTTGCGGGTTTACTTAAAACGAATGATACCCACAAACATTTTCTTTTCATCATTCCACACCTAATCATCATCACAAACCAATCCAATACGTTGAAAGCATTATAGGTAAGATTTGAAATATAGACATAACGCCATATAATACTTAATAAATTAGATCACAAACTAAACAATAATAAGACATCATAATGCTTCAATTAATCAAAATCACATGCCATGAATGAAGTCTCTCATAAAGCATTCACTTTTATACACAAGTGTTTAAGGGTGACTCTTAATCATCTTCTAATGCATGTCTCTTACCATAAGCTTGCATCTTATCTAATTCTCCATTACTCCCATCCATGACATATCCATGAATCAAAAAGGCCTTTATTCCTTTGGTTGTAATGGGGCCAAGTGGTAAAGTAGGCTAAGAAATAAAGGATAAGAATTCAAATATCCATTAATTAGTAGAGCAAAAACTATAAATATTACAATTATCATTGACAAATTTTATTGGGAAATTTCCCAGCAACCGTAATACTTAGGAAACTCCACCAACTCTATTATCAAAATTTCCATCATTCTTTCACCTTGGAATTTGAAGTGAACGTGCCTAACTTTTCAAAAACACCATTTAGATGCTAATTTTCTTTTTTTTTTCACTTTTTTTATATTTTTTCTTTTTTTTACAACATGCTCTTTCAATTTCCATAAAAATCACCCACATACTTCTTCCTTTGTATACCTATCAATAAGAATATTGAATGCACAACATTTATAGTTCTACTAACCATCGAACAAGGGCAAATTTGTTTTTCTTGGTTCAAGGTCATTTGGAATAGGTTTACAAAGAAAAAGGCTCAAATAC
Organism: Erythroxylum longipes; assembly: GCA_027563885.1. Classification (NCBI taxonomy): domain Eukaryota; kingdom Viridiplantae; phylum Streptophyta; class Magnoliopsida; order Malpighiales; family Erythroxylaceae; genus Erythroxylum; species Erythroxylum longipes. Next base: position 4,491 of record JAOQMS010043321.1, read on the forward strand.
AATCAATAGGCACAAAAGGTTCATTAGGGGATTGATATATAAAAAGGGTTAGCTATTTGGCTCTAGCTCAATCCTAATGCCTTTTATCACTTTCATGAACATACCATAGTATGATTATGTAACCTCGAAAAGATGCAATGCAAGTTCTTGAAGTAAGCATACATAGAAGAGAAAATTATATCACTCACAAGAAAAATAGGATTAGGTGCAATCCTTTAGGCTCAAAATAGCTCACTTGGTAATGTTTACTCATTCAATAACATTCTCATTTAATCAATTTAACATTATAACATTCAATTGTGACAAGGTATGCAATCAATTTAATCATATTATGCATCTTATTTAAGATCAGAGATCTAAAGAATATCTTACCCATAATACAATTAACTCATTAAATTGGATTATAATGACAATTAGAATGTGAAAGATTTATAAGTATGCAAACATGCATAATGAAAATATGCAAAATTAGTTAAAGCAAAACTACGCAAAACAAAGGTTAATATTATTTTCTTTTTTAAAATGAAAACTGTAAGATAATTCAATGCAAAATAATGTATGCAAAACCATCAATTTTTCCAAGCCCCCCTTTTTTCTCTCTACCAACTCTATTATCAAAATTTCCATCATTCTTTCACCTTGGAATTTGAAGTGAACATGCCTAACTTTTCAAAAACACCATTTAGATGCTAATTTTCTTTTTTTTTCACTTTTTTTTTTATATTTTTGCTTTTTTTTACAGCATGCTCCTTCAATTTTCATAAAAATCACCCCATACTTCTTCCTTTGTATACCTATCAATAAGAATATTGAATGCACAATATTTATAGTTCTACTAACCATCGAACAAGGGCAAATTTGTTTTTCCTAGTTCAAGGTCATTTGGAATAGATTTACAAAGAAAAGGGCTCAAATACAATCAATAGGCATAAAGGGTTCATTAGGGGATTGATATATAAAAAGGGTTAGCTATTTGACTCTAGCTCAATCCTAATGCCTTTTATTACTTTCATGAACATACTATAGTATGATTATGTAACGTTAAAAAGATGCAATGCAAGTTCTTGAAGTAAACATACATAGAAGAGAAAATTAGATCACTCACAAGAAAAATAGGATTAGGTACAATCCTTTAGGCTCAAAATAGCTCACTCGGTGATGTTTACTCATTCAATAACATGCTCATTCAATCAATTTAACATTATAATATCCAATTGTGACAAGGTATGCAATCAATTTAATCATGTTATGCATCTTATTTAAGATCAGAGATCTAAAGAATATCTTTCCTATAATACAATTAACTCATTAAATTGGATTATAATGACAATTAGAATGTGAAAGATGTATAAGTATGCAAACATGCATAATGAAAATATGCAAAATTAGTTAATGCAAAACTACGCAAAGCAAAGGTTAATATTATTTTATTTTTTTAAATGGAAATTGTAAGATAATTCAATGCAAAATAATCAACATTGTCCTTAATGTTGGGTAAGATTAAAAAAAATAATGCAAAGAACAGAATAAGGATTAAAGGTGAAGAAACCCCCTGAAATAACATATTGCAGTGTCCAAAACCAAATTCCGAACCTTTTATTCCTATCTCCCATCAAGCTATACATGACAAAATTATGGAGATAGAACAAAATAGCATTGAAGTTATACTTATAAATTTCCAAATTAAAAGAAACAAAATAAAACACAGGGTTAAACTAAAATAAAGTGCGAAGTTAAATGCATGAAATTTAAAATGCAAATGCAGTCCTATTATCTAATGGTATCATTATCCTTAAGGAGGTGGCTGTTGCCCTAAGAAAGCTCTCAACATATCTCAACATATCTTCAATTCTGGTTTGTGAAGCCACGAGATTTCCCACTTCAACTCAAAGATCTCTAACCTCTGCCTGGACTTCTTGCAACGTAGCTAGAACTTGATTATCCCTTAGAGTTAGATCAGCTTTAGATTGTTGTTCAGTTGACTCTTCATTAACAGGTTCATACTGATCACCCCTATCTTGATGAGGATTGACCCACTTGTTAGGAGCAACTTTTCTATAGTTAAATTCCCTCATTTTATCAGCATTGATGACATCCACGTAAGTAGTATAAGAAATCGCTTCATCTCTCTTGAGAACCTTGAGATGACGAAATAGCTGGCTCAATAACACTAGAAACACAAACCTCTTCGTCTCAGCCTTGTGATGTACCACTTGCCACATATAAGTCATTATCATTTAGGCAATAGCAATGCCCTAGAATTGACCATATGGGAAAAACATCTTGTCCAAAATGTACAAGTCTTCATTACGGAGCTACCCTGAATCGCTATCCTTAGGCATTACATTATGAGCAAGCAGGAATGCCACTGATCTAGGTCCAATATGAAGGGAACTGCAATGCATAAAAGTGTAATGGTTTGTGAAATGCGCAGTGGCTGTAATCCCAAATCGAGACGTAGTTGCAGGTTTATCCCATTGACTATCAATTGTACATCTCCCATATTTGTCAAAAGATGGAATGCGACCTCCCTGTGACAGCTTTAAATATCTAGTAATTAGATCCTTTGTTATCACCACTATTTTCCTATTGATGTGAGAAGTGAGCATCGGAGGTTGTTTATTGGTGACCTCATTCAGGTTGGCATAAAACTGTTTCACCGCGGATGGGTAATATGCACCTTTGAAGTCCAACAGTTTGCCCTAATGAAATTTGTCCAAGTTTGCCCTCATATTGTATGCTTCATCAATACCCTCTTCAATTGAGACTTTAACCACAAATTTGTTATTCTTTTCTTGTCGAACCAATTTGCGCATTTCTCATTGATAAACATAACTTAATCAAAATCAGGTTCCTCTGCTTCTATGATGGTATTTTTACCCCCAGTAGCTCTAGAAGTTTTGGTCAGAAGCACTACCCTTCCTCGCAGTATGCTTAATTCGTGACATTAAATGAGAACAACACAACCAGTCTCAATCTCAACAAAACTGGGCAAAGAACTAATGTTACTAGGATCAGTATTCAAAGCCCCCAGCTTCAGACAATGTAACCAACAAAATTATCTTTGATCAGAATCGTGGGGAGTAGATAACTTCAAGCATCAGAAGCTATAAGGATTAGACACAGTACCAACCAACAGACCCAACAAAATCACAATGTGACAAGAATCAAGAGGAAAATTATCGTCATACATGAATCGACAACATTGGAGTTCCATATTAAGCATAAATATAAACACATATCAGAAATGAATCCACAAAGCTGCTCTGAAAATTCCCAAATCCATATATTCTTCAATCTAAAAAACATTTCATCCATAATTTTGCCCATAATCGTGAAAGAACACATACCCATGCCAAATCGAACTGGAGATTGCTTATAATAAGCCCGAAACGATTCTCTCAAAAGGACCTAAACTTAACAAACACGAATGGTGTTGCTCTAGGCAGTAATTTGGCAGAATAAGGCAAAAGAAAAACGGTTGAAGAGGTTAGGATTTGGTATTTTGGAAGGTCGTGAGATGGTACAGTCAAATGGGAAGAGAAAAAGAATGGAAGTCTAGGTTGATATGTGAAGGGCGTGAAATCGGGAAGAAGAGAATGAGGGGAAGAATGGAAAGAACGGTGCATTAAATAAGAATGCAGGGTTATGTCCATTAAGCAGACTTAATGTCCGCTAAATGGACATTTACAGTTTTCAGGCCTCGTTTACCAATTGGCTGAGCGGACATGTCGTTCGTTGAACAGACCTTTACTGGTACTGGGCCACTATGATGTTCTTGAGTCCTTTTGGCGGACTGAATGTTCGTTAAACAGACATTCTCTATTAAGATTTTATGAATTTCATCCCTGAACAAGCTTTATCCATTTCCGTTGACCTATACTGTTATACAATGTAAAATTTACTCTCAAAATCATTCGTAGGTAGGACAACACTCTCTTAAATGCAATTGCAGTCCCCATGTTTTTTATTTCTTCACAAATAAACACCCATCATTCTTTACAAACCCAATTCAGAAAATAGGTGCCATCTTATGTAATTCACTTCCTATTTTTCCCCTTCTAACTACTTAGTGATACCATAGGACTATATGCATGATGTATGAATGAAAGTAGTATAAAAGTATTAAATGAAACAAAGAGACATTACAATTTACCTCCCCCACACTTGATATGGGCCTTACTTCTAGGATCGATGAGTCGTGATCAAGCTATTCCTCATGCTAATAGGAGGTGTCATTGGGATGTCTCATAAACGCTTACCCTATGAAACACACAGTAAAATAGAATAAAAAGATATAAAGAAAAGTAAAATTAATAAAATAACAGAAGGAGTTAGAAATGTTAGGTTGCCTCCTAACAAACGCTAAATTTAATGTCCTCAGCTGGACAAGGCCATCATGATATTAATTATGGAATGTGATGGTGGAAATATACCCAACCATCTCTCACTTAAAATAGTGCTTGAGTCTTTGCCCATTGACCATAAATGACTTTTGTTCATCCTTTCCAATCTCCACGGCTCTAAGTGGGTATATTTTGGTCACCACGAAAGGTCCAGACCATCTCGACTGTATTTCCCTGGAAACAATTTCAAATGATAGTTAAATAGCAAATTTTTTTGACCAGGTTTAAATTCTCACCAAAGGATATGCTTGTTATGGAAAGCCTTAGTTCTCTCTTTGTATATTCTAGTATTCTCAAAAGCATCTAGGCAAAATTCATCTAGTTCATTCAACTACATTAGTCTCTTTTATCCAGCTTCTTTGAAATCATAGTTCAACCTTTGGATTGCTCATAACGCCTTATGCTCAATTTCAAACAGAAGATGGCAAAATTTCCCAAATACTAACCTATATGGAGACATGCCCAAGAGAGTCTTGTATGCTGTCGTGTACGTCCAAAAAGCGTCATCAAGCTTCAATGCCTAATCCTTTATTAAGGTATTAACAGTTTTCTCCAAAGTTTGCTTGATTTTCCTGTTAGACACCTCAACTTGCTCACTGGTTTGAGGGTGATAAGTGGTTCCAAACTTAAATGGCACCTATATTTTGCCAACAGAGATTTATTGATGATTATGAAAGTGTACCCCATTATCACTGACTATAGCTCTTGAACTGAAAATCTTGAAAATATGTGTTTCTTGACAAATTTGATAACACTAGTTCCAGTGTTATTTGACAAAGTTGTGGCTTCCACTCATTTAGATACATAATCAACTGCCACAAGTATGTATTCATTATCAAAGGATACTGGAAATGGTCCCATAAAGTCCATACCCCATACATCAATGAGTTTAACCTTTAAAATCCCTGAATGAGGCATCTCATGCTTCCTACCGATGTTTCCTATTCTTTGACACCTGTCACATGTTATAACAAAAATTTTAGCATCCTTAAAAAGAGTAGGCTAATAAAAACTAGATTGTAAAACCTTTCCCACCATTTTGTTAGCACCATGGTGTCCATCATAAGGAGAAGCATGGCAATGATACAATACTAATCGCATATCCTCATTAGGTATACATCTTCTAATTATTCCATCAGCAAACCTTCTAAAGAGCAACGAGTCTTCCCAAAAGTAATTCCTCACCTCAGATAAGAATTTCCTTCTCCTATGGTATGGATAATAACTAGGAATAATGTTAGATACCAGAAAATTAACATGATCAACAAACTAATAATTCCTTTTGACTATCGCCTTATTTTAGCCGATCTAAATGTCAACGTCTTTTTTATGGATTTCCATTTCAAGTATAGCTCCTATTAGACTTCTTATGTTAGGATATGGAACTTCCAAGTTTTGTTTGTTTGCTGTGCTATATGTCTTGTTTCAAGACTCATCGACTATAATTTTTCCATTATATTGACCTTCCTTTTATTGCGATATCGATATAGCAATAGTTTAAATCTCCAAAAAAAATTTTAAGTTCAATTTTTTTGTTCTCTCCACCTGGACCAAATCGGCTTCAACCATTAACGAGTAATATTAATGTGGGTGGGTTTAGTTAGGGGTATGCAGAAATATTACTTCAAGACCCATTACGTGTCCAAGGTCTTTTGCAATTTTTGGAATATGTTATTTACCTATTTTAAATCCATTTTCTACTCAATCCGACTAGTTCCGGGTTCGAGTCCCAGGCAACTCATTATAACTATCTATTGAAATAATATGAAATCCTGTATGATATGTCAAGAAATATGAATTCTTTTTTTAAAACTCATTTCAACTTCATATGATCAACAAACCAAGGAACATTTTCCTTGATATACCATAGATTCACATCAAGAAAGGCATCATTAATCGGTTCAGCTCCCTTCTTGTCACCTTACTCAACTCGTGAAAGATGATTAGCCACCAAAATTTTAGATCCCTTCTTATCTCTAATTTCCAAATTTAATTCTTGCAGGAGTAAAATCCATCTGATCAACCTTGGTTTGACATCTTTTTTTATAAGCAGATATTTCAAGGCAGAATGGTCAGTGTAAACAATGACTTTGGACTCAATAAGATAAGATCTAAAATTTATCAAATGCAAAAACTACCGCTACTAATTATTTCTCTGTAGTAGCATAATTAATTTAAGAATCATTAAGAACTTTGTTAGAATAATAAATAACATGTAATTTCTTATCCTGTTTTTGTCTTAAGAGAGCCCTAAGTGCATAATCACTAGCATCACACATTAGCTCAAAAGGGAGATTCAAATTTGGTGCGACCATTATAGGGGATGAGGTAAGTTCCTTTTTCAACCTATTGAAATCATCAAGACATTCGTTAGTAAATTCAAAAGGGACTTCCTTTTGCAACAAAGCACAAAAGGGTTTAGTAATCTTGGAAAAATCTTTAATAAATTTGCGATAAAATCCTGCATGCCTAAGAAAACTCCTTATTGCTCTAACCGAATTAGGGGTTGCTAATTTATTGATGACTTCGATTTTTCCTGGATCCACCTCTATTCCATTATCTGGAATTTTGTGGCCTAGAACGATCCCTTCTTGTAATATAAAATGGCACTTTTCCCAATTTAGCATAAGATTGGTTTCTTTACATCTCTATAGGACCTGTTCAAGATTGAACAAACATTCATCAAAAGAAGAACCAAATACAGTCCATAAATACCTTTATTATATTCTCCACCATGTTGGAGAATATGGACATCATACAGCATTGGAAAGTGACAGAAGCATTGCACAAACTGAAGGGCATCCTACGATACGCAAATGTACCATAGGGACAAGTGAAGGTGATCTTCTCCTGTTCCTCTGGGGCTATGGGAATTTGGTTATGTAACATCCCGTTACCCATATTGAGGCTATAATAGTAAATATGGGAGATTATTGATAAGTTAGAAATTGCATTTCATGCTCATGCATCATATAGCATACACATACATGTGAATGTTAAATATTTGCACATGAAAATAATTGTACATGCATTTATTGACTTTTCCAGGTATAATTGATTTATAAATGTGATTTTTGATATGAATTGTGGTTTTTATGTATTGAAAATTGAAT
>JAOQMS010043322.1:0-12009 GCA_027563885.1 Erythroxylum longipes
TTCTATCATGACCCCAAAATTATTCTAAGGCGAAAATTCAAATTCCATGCTTATTCCATAAACTATTATGCTTAATTCAACGAAAAAAATTTTAGGAGCCAACACTCCATCTGCCTACCTTTCACCTGACTTTTACTAGATTTTTAAAAGATATTTTCATCATTAATAGTAAAAGAAAACACAATTAAGTCTCGTTAATCATATCTCTTTAATTGCCTCACAATCCTTCTCACTCTATCATTTACTATACCATGCTAATGTGTTCTTCCTAATATTATCTTATCTCTTGAACTAGAATTTTCAACTTCCTTAAGATTTGTTACAGGCTATTCTAGTATCATATTTAAATCAACACTACTCACTATTAACCTTGACATAAAATTTTCATATGTTTGCCTCAACATATGTATTCCCCAATTATTATATTTTTTAAATGTTACCCAAGACTTTTTATCAAATGCATAAAACTTATAAAAGTCTACTTTCCTATATTTCTCGTACATCAATAACCCTCAACTATGAAGTTTCATCATTTATGCTCACTAAGATGACACAAATGCATATGCTAAATCACAATATTATCTTTTTTCCTAAAGAATGAGACTCAATCATCGATCGCATTATTCTTTCCCATTAAGATGAATATTTCGTGTTGTAATTTGTCTTTCATCATAATAAGCACAATCTTTACCACATTAAGTTGTCCATCATCACTGGAAAATTTATACACTTGACTATTAAGAGTACCTATAGAAATTGGATTCTTTTAAATTTCAAGAACATGCAAAGTATTTAATATTCTAACAATTCTATTGTGCAATTTCATCTGCATTAAACGACTATCTTTGATAGCTTGCTATCCATCATCACTTAATCTAACAGTATCATTCTATTATTTAAAAGAACAAAATATGTCTATATCAAAGTCATATAATAAGCACCAGTGTCAACGACACATCAATTTGTAGAATTGTAATTGCTTACAGTTAAAACATTACTACCTCTTCCATTCTCTTTGTTACAACTCTCATGGAATATAATAAGACTTACATTTTAATTTATTTCCTTTCTTTTGTTTTTGTTCTTTCTTAATAGATAATCCCTCTTAAAGTGCTTTTTAACTTTATAGTTTAAGAATCAAATAGCTTTAGCCTTTGATATGGATTATGACTTAATCCAATCTTCAATATCATTTTCCTTGTTCGTTCCTTTACTACTAACTAGACTCACATCTAATCCACCCTCTTACGTGTTATAGACCTTTTTCTTCAATTTCTTAGACTGCAGGCATCTTTCATGTCACTAAAAGAAGTAGGATCTGGCTAATAATATTCATAAAATTCTTATATGAATTAGGCATTAATTATATTAAGATTATTGCTTGATCCTCATTCTCAATTTTAAATGTAGAACCTTAAAGATCCAAGATAATCCAATTGAATTCATCAATAAAATCTTTTACTTATGTACTTTATGAAATTCTTAAGGTATATAAATATTGCTTTTGATAGAAATGATTTATAAGTGATCCTTTCTGATATTTACTTTCAAGTTGTTTCTGCAACAAAGTAGTAGTTGTATCATCAACCACCTCTCTTAAGATATCGTCTCCTAAACTTAAAAGTATTTTACTATACAACTTCGACAAAATCTTTTTCTTCTATGATGCCCTCAAATTCTTTGATAATTTTTCTTCACATTCCAATGTTGTTGTGCATTCCTATTGAATGAGGATGTTGTCATGTCACCTTCAATTGAGTAAAATCATTCAATTTATTAGACTTCTCAATATCAAACTCATAAAAAGACATCTTGACAACAAACCTTAGTTATAATACCAATTTTTTGATACCAATTTCACAAGTAAAAGCAATATGAAAGAAAATAAGGATGTAAAAATAAAAGAATTTACATGGTTTGACTAATCTATTACACTTACGTCCAGGGGCAAAATATTTTATTTTTAATTATTATGAGAAAGATGCTACGAGGAGAATAGATGATAAAAACTTGACATAACCTCTCTCAAAATTTCTCTACAAAGATGCTTACCAAAGTCTTCTAAGGTCTTTCACTTATAAAACTCTTCTCAAGCTATTTATAAAAAAAAGTTACATGTAAGATGTCTAATAACAATAAAACTTTATTATCCTAGAATCTTAAGGTCATTGATATTCTATTTGCACAAAAGTTTAAGGTTACTAAAACTTTATTTCTGTAAATGTCTAGTGATGATGAAACTCTATTTTTCCTGAGTTCTAGGCTTATCTCACAATAACAAAACTAACATAAAAAGGAAAAAGACTTTTATAAAACAAAGACATTATGAGCCTATTAACCATATGCAAAACAATACCACTTTCCAAGTTGTTTAAAAATAGGGTTCAAATATTTGTCTTTAATTGGAGACAAACTAGGCAAGGGTAGTTTAGAAGGTAAATCTCAGTGAAACTAGTCAACTGCACCAACAACTCCATCTTCATTTTCTTTTATTGCCTGTAACTTACTATAACTAGTATCACCTGAGATCATCAATACCTCTTTCTTTAAATTTGAAGCATCCACCAATTATAATGAATAGTATATTGAAGAAAAATCTCACCAAATAGAGGTATAAATAATACAATATCTTTATCATAAGTTTATTAATCAAACAAATGCTCATCATAAAAGTATAAAAAAAGCACCATTAAGAAATTATTGATAGGATATTTCATGATACGTGAAAGCTAGCCAAACAACTTGTGCTACTAAAATGTCTCAATATAATCTAACTTAATAGGCATCTATTATGAAGGATTATCCTTTTAAAAGAAAATTCTCATTTTATGACAATTTAAAGCAACCAAACACGAATATCCACTTCTCTAATTGAATTACATTTTGAAAGAATTAAGAATTAATACAAAAACATTATAGTTTGAATATTAGAATTAAGGTACATTTTTTGAATGATATTAAATTGCAAGTCTTAAATTTTTTTTACATATATACACAAGAATCAAGCATTGAATTTTGTTTTTTTAATTTTAATAGAAAAGATAACAACCTTGTATATAATTTTAAGATGTTCTTGAATCATAAGAACTCAAAAATTTTCTAGGAAAAAGAATGAGAAGTTATCGTTGTTCATTTGCGTGTGCCGATTATAAAGCACAATATATGTAGTAAAAAAGTTATTAGTCCCAAATTTTTAAAGACCTCGAAGCTTATTCTAAGTTGAAGTAAATCGATCTCCTATTTTAGATTCTTTTCTATTTTTACTCACTTAGACCATAAAAATAGAAACCAAGGAAGAAATAATGGATGCCTAATACGAATACAAGAACTGTAAAAATCCTTATAAAGAACTTAGTGAAATATGAAAAGGAACATAACAAAGGACAATCATGAGAAAAAATAAGTATGGTGAAGCACTATCCTATGACTTGGTTGTATAAAGGGCTTCCTTTTATCAATAAGACTTTAAGTAGATCTAAAGTGGAATCTCAAATTAAATACTTAATGATTAAGCAAAAGGAAAGCTTGCATAGTTGAAGTTATAAGTTCCACCAAATCCAAATATTAATTTGTTAAGAACTTTAGGAAAAGCAATAAAAATCAGAGAGAAAGCTAAATGCTTTCCTTTTCCTTTTTTGTTGATTTGCAAGGCATGGATTATAAAGGAAAGAATTTGAGAAACAATTAATTGCTCCAAGCTAATATAACTTAAACTGCTCTTCGCACTATGACTTAATTAACCAAAACATCCAATGAACTATAAAAAGTATTTCTTTGATAACAAAGGGTGAAAAAACAATTTGATTAATAGATGAAATCCATTAAGTTTTATTGTCATAATAGAACATATGCATTTTACACACATATGATTATAAATTAAGGTATCATTTTATGTTATCCAAGAAACAAAATAAGAGAAATAACAATGAAAGTATAAAACCTTTAATTTCTTTTTCAATGAGAATTAAAGAGGAAAAGATGAGCTGAGGAAAAGAAATGACCTTCAAGAAAACTAGCAAGTTAGAGAATATTCTTAACAACAGAGATCACTTTCTGACTAACGTTATTGCCTAGAAGAAGAGTAATAGAATAACGTTTGAAAAAAGACAAAAATAACCCTAATGTTTGCATTTAAATACAAATTAAATCTTAAGATTTCACTGTGTTCAAATAAACCCTAACATTTTAGAACTGTTCAAGTTGAACCTTGTGTGGATTGGAAATATAACTGGACGATGATGACGTTAGCTATTTGCCACGTCATTACTAACATGATAAAAAATAATAAATTTTAATTTGAAATTAAGCCTTGAATTTTAATTTGAAATTAAGTCTTGCTATACCATATAAGTGCCACTTGGCATAATGGGCCTAATTGTTAAAGAATAATTATTAAAATTACTATATTAAACTTGTTCAATTTAATTTAATTAAAATAACATTAAATTAACCTAATTAATTTTACTAACTAATAATTCACTAAGGTAAAAACTCCATAATCTGAAAATCTATCAATTTCCATTTCAATCCCAACTTTATAATCCATCTCCTCCACCCAGAAAATAAAAATTTCATATGATCACTAATATCCACAATGCCCAGTTTTGCAGTGTTTTATCAAAAAATGGAAAGTTTTGAAGGGGATCCTCAAGGAATCCTCAATTGGTTGTTGATTGGTTGTTGATTAAAGATAATTGGGAAGTGTAAAGATCTTTCTTTTAAGATGAATACTGTTCAAAGCTTGGTTCTTTATATAGAGAAAGAATAGAGTATTTGCTAGGGAAAGAGAGAGAGACAAAGAACTTACATAAACCTCAATCAACCTTAAAAAAGATGAGAAAGAAACTCTAGCTTCTCTCTAATCTCCTCTTCCACACACCAAACCCTAACCCTAGCTCTGAACTATTCCACCCTCCATCCGAACACCACGTTGGTTTCCAAACTTGAAATGGAGACAAACTTTCCGCCATTATCTTCTATCTTTAAAACCACCTATTAGCTGATTCCACTCCCTCAACCCTCATCCCCTCTTAAAATTACTACAACCCATCCTTCTTCCCCATCCCACTCTTCAATGACTCCTCCCTCTACCTCTACCGCCTCTCCTAAACTTTCAACCCCTATAGTAAGCGACATTGTCAATGGACCTAGGAAAACATGGAAGCAAGTCATGGGAGATAATCAAGTTTATCCTTGGTTTTTAGCCCACCTGTGGAGATAGATGTGAAGCTAACAGTGGCTCCTAATCTAGACATTCTACAGGAAGGAGCTGGGATATAGGAAGCCACCTTAGTTGGTTTTTTTATGGACAAAAGACCTGCTTTCCCAGTGATACAAGCATGGGTACAGAGAAATTGGAAAGGAAGAGGTCTTATAGAGGTAATGCTAACTGAGGAGGACAATTTGATATTCTCCTTTTCTTCAAAATCGAAAGCTCAAAAGGTAATTGAAGAAGAATCTTGTCACATCTCTCAACTCCCTTTATTTCTTCAAAATTGGCAACTGGGAATGGAATTAGAAAAAATTGGAAGAAAGAACATTCCTCTATGGGTGAACATTCGCAACATTCATTTAGAATATTGGACTACCAAAGGATTGAGTATGCTAGCAAGTTACATAGGGAAACCAATATGTATGAATGAAAATACTACGTTGAGAAAAATGGTAGGATTTGCAGGTTATGTGTGAGTATGTATATTTCTAAGGAAATGAATGACAGTATCCCTATCTTGAGGTTGGCAAAAGAACATTCTCTTAAAAAGGATAAAGTCCTAGTTACTTACCAATGGAAACCATCTCTCAAGGCTCAAGGTAAAGAATGGAGATCTACAGGAAAAGTCTTTACTAGAGGTGACTATTGGGAGGTGATGGGTATGGAGAAGAATATCTCGGAGGACAGTAAAGAATGTAAGGAGGCAGAACGAGTAGCTGAAAACCATGAACTAGTTCGGGTTGAATAAGTTTCTCCTATAAATGGGGAGAGTAATCAGGTGGAGAAGAGCCCAATTTCACTCCAACAGGAAGAAGCATGTCCGAATCCACCCAATGAACAAAACAATACAATAATGAACAAGGAGCAGAATATTCTAGTAACTAGTGGAGATATTTCAAGTAGAGGAGCTCTAGATCCTATACAATATGAAAAACTATACAGGAGGTTGATCTGCAGAATGAAGTTTCTCAAGAGGAGAAATTTGAGCAAGTTCTCTATAGGAAAAGTAATAGGAGTAGTAGGAAAGGCTCTAAAGGGAAAAGTAATCTCATATAACTCTTATTGTATGGAATGTTCGTGGAATAAATAACCCCTCCAAGCTAAATGCTTTAAGGGATTTTGTCCTAAAGGAAAAGCCTTTGTTTTTTTTTTTGTCTTTTGGAAACCAAAATTAGAGAAGTTAATTTGAATACACTCTGTTGTTTGGATAGCAAATGGCAGTTTCTTAAACCACCAAAGTCATGCCTATGGAAGGATTATTATTGCACATGATGGGAAATTTTTCGAGGTTAAAGTTCTGGAATATAATCAGTAGTTTATCCACACTAAGCTCTTCTTCAAAATGGAAAATTGTTGTGGTTTAGCCACATTTGTCTATAGTTTTAATACTATGTTCCAAAGAATTGAACTATGGAATTCTCTACAAAGAATAAAGGCTTTGATTAATGCTCCATGGTTGGTTAGTGGTGACTTTAACACCACTCTATTCATCTAGAAAGCAGAACGAAATTGTAACTTACTCAATTACTCTTCCAATATGTTCAACTATATATAGGAAGTGGAACTTATGGATCTGAAGTTTGAAGGTCATAGATTCACTTGGTCAAACAAGCAAAGTTCTAGTTGGCATATTAGGAAAAAATTGGACAGGACAGTGGTTAATGCGAAATGGCTTAATATTTTCTCATAAAGCTCAGTACAATTTCTAGACCCTGGAATTTCAGACCATACTCCTATAAGGATCGAAAGTTTGTTTACAACTACTAGAACCCATCATCCTTTTAGGTTTAACAACTTTCTAGTAAATAAGGAGGATTTTCAAGAAGCAATAAGGAAGGGGTTGGAGTGTGACTTTTACAGGACTAAGCAGTACATATGCCTCCAAAAACTTAAATCTATTAAAAATGAATTAAAGAGCCTTAACTCAAAGAGAGGTCAGAATATTTCTAAGGAGATAGAAAGTGCTAGAGATAAACTTTCAGTTATTTAGAAATTGTTGGTCGAAAATCCCACAGATGGAGCTCTTGTCACAGCAAAAAAAGAAGCCCTTAAGAACTATTTGTAATTGGTGGACAATCAATGTTCTTTATTAAAGAAGAGAGCCAGAATCAATTGGTTAAAGGAAGGGGATAGCTGTACTAAGTTCTTTAACTTAGTACTAACTAAGAAGAACGTAAACAGAATCACTTCCATCAAATCTAAAACTGGAGAGGTAGGGTATGGACAAGATGGAATCGCAAAGCACACACCGAATTACTATAGAAATCTCCTAGGTGCCGATGTACCCCTCCAGGATCTAGAGCTAACCTAAGGCAGTATATTTAAGCAAGAATCCCTGATAATGGTGCTTCCTTGTTAATTAGACTAGTTTTAGATTAGGAAATCGAGAAAGTTGTGATTGATATGAATGGATCTAAGGCACCTGTCCCTGATGGATTGAATAGGATCTTTTATTAAAAAAATCCTATAGTAATGTGGTAAGGAGGTTGTTCATGAATGTTTTCTAAAAGGAGTATTGCTTAAGGAGATAAATAAGACTTTTCTATGTTTAGTCCCTAAAAACTCCAATCTGACCTCTTAGAGTGAATTCAGACCCTTTTTTTGTACAAGTTTTAAAAGATGGATTAAAAAATGCATTACTAATGCTTTCTACGGTTTATTAATAAATAGGTGCCCTATGGAGATATATAAAGGGAAAAAAAGGCTTAGGCAAAAAGACCCCCTGTCCCCTTATCCATTCCTAATATGCGTGGAGATGATCTATCCTATTAAGCAAAGCTAATGTCCACTTAGTCTCTTTACTGATGGGTACACTCAAATCTTTCAAGGAGTTGTAGCATCTGTGTATCAACCTCAATAAAAGTTATTTCATTCTCTTTAAAAGTGCTTCTCATATGTGAAATGCCTTGTCATTAGTTACAGGAATGGAAATTAAGGATCTTCCTCTTTTATATTTGGGAATTCCTATTTCATCAAGAAGACTTAGGTTTAGTGAATACATCCCTTTAATAGAAAAAATTCAAAAAAGATTGGGATCGTGGACTAATAGAACCCTTTCCTATGGAGGGAAATTACAGCTTCTGAAATCGATTATTAAGTCATTAAATACGTACTAGTGTTCCCACCTATTTCTCTCCAAAGGTATGGGGAAAAGGAAATGGTGAGAAAGGAATATCAAAGGTCAGTTGGAGAACAATCTGTCAACCCAAGGAAGAAGGAGGTTTAGGCTTGGAGTCAATTAGCAAGAAAAACACCCTTTTAATGATCTAGAGAATTTGGAGAATCCTAGGTGAAAAACAATCTATATGGATCAAATGGATACATATCTACATATTGAAAGGTGAGAGTTTTTGGGCTCTAAGAATAAAAAATAGTTATACTTGGTTTTTTAACCAAATTCTAAGAATGAGGGATGAAGTTCAATCGAAGATCACTTGTCAAATAGGGAAAGGGGAAAGAATCTCCTTATGGTATGACAACTGGATATGACAAGGAACATTAATTCAAAATCAGTTGGCGCGAACTCTATTGGAAAGATTCCCTAAGAAAACAAGGCTCTATGAGATAACTAGAAATGGAGATTGGTTGTTAACATCGGATGAGATTAGACACTTGTCCATTTCACAATTTAGAAGCCTTGGGGAGAGAGATATTTACCTATGGCATGAGATTCCAGTTTCAAATATAATTACAAAGGAAACTAAAAAGCTGAGGGTTGGTTCTGCAAATAGGGTAGGATGGTATCCCATGATTTGGAACAAGATTCTTAGACCTAATGCCAGTTTCTTTCTCTAGCTAGCTATGTTGAACAGACTTAGTACTATGGATAGGCTGAAGTTCCAATCCTCCTCAAAAATATGCATTCTATGTAATCTTAAGGATGAAACTAAAGATCATCTCTTTTTCGAGTGTGCTTTCTCTAAAGAGATCTGGTATAAAATCTCTACTCTTTGTATAGCTAGGTTAAACTACAGTAGACTTTCTAATATCCAACTAGAATTACCCCACCTACATATTTCTAAATGTGATAGGGACATCATACTGATCTCCGCTGCTACATGTGCTCATGAAATATGGAATGAGAGGAATAATAGAAGATTCAGAGAGAAATCAAACTCCTCAATCTCTCTTACTGACCTCACCTTGGCCAGTATAAGGGACAACTGGTTATACATCAGTTGAACCTGTACTGTAGTAGAGGAATGACTCTCACATGGAGAGTCTAGTCCGCAATGTTTCTTCCTAATTGCTAGCTACTCAGAACTACTTCATATAAAGATGAGGTCAGATCAGAACAGTTCAGAAAGCAAGAATCAAACAGTTAAACAAATCGACTACTTTCAGGAAAATACTGAAGTATTAGCTTCGAAAATACCTGGTAGAAAGGAGGGGTTTTCTCATATAAACTCCTTCCTAATTGCCTTATACTTTAAGGATTGCCGCCTAGCCCTGTCACCAACAGATAGAACGCTATATGTGAAGATTCATTCATAAAGGAGGCAAACATTCTAACGAGAATCTTACCTGGGTAACGTTCAGTCCCTCCATCCTTTATCGTAGAGAGGACATCCCAGATCAAAGTCTGTCGAAAAGGAAAAAAAACATTGTTATACCCTAATTGCTAAAAGACATTGCAATATTGGAGGAGAATCTATTACCTTAGCTTGAGATATCCTTAGCACAATGCAAAATACAGAAGAACTTCGGGGAGACAAACTAATTGCCTCCATCACCAGTGATTTCGCGATCGATATCACCCTCCCAAATCGAGAAACTTCTCAAAGGATGGCAAAAGATATGGATCGTTATACCCTAAGTGTTAAATGACATTGTTTTCTAATTGTTATGTTACGTTGCCGTTTTGTTTACCAAGGGTAGTTAGTGTCCAAATGGTCTGTCCCACGTGGGAGAGACCCCCAACTGTAAACATTCCTTTTTATTAATGAATTTTTTAAATTCTAAAAAAAAACTTAAAAACTCAAACTCAAAAATTAGCCATACAAAATGTGCATAACTAATTATGTTGTTTATAATGACAACAACTAACATCACCAAATCAAGCCGTAAGCAAAACCCCCTAATTCATTGACAACCAAAAAGTAAGAACTTGAAGAATAAAAGAACAATTAGGAAAACAAACAACGTGAATCAAGTCAAACCTATTTGTTAAGATAATCAATTCCTTAAACGACTAATCTTGAAATTCAAAATCACGACTCTTAAAAGGAGTAGACCAAATCGTAGAGTCAAACAACAGAGAGAGAGATACAGAGAGAGATTTGAGTTTGTTTCCCCCATTATTCATTGTCACCGAAAACTCAAAATTTCAACATTTAGCTTTGTAAAATATCGAAACATTTCTTTGATTTGCTTTTGGTGTTGGATTATTTGTGGATGAAGGAGATGGGTTTTGGAGTTGGTATCGAAATGAAAATTAATAGATTTTCAAATTTTGGGATTTTTATCTCAACAAATTATTAATTAGTAAAATTAATTAGGTTAATTAAATTTATTTTAATTAAAGTAAGCATAACAATATTAACCTAATAATTTTAATAATTAGCTCTCATAATGCCACGTAGCACTTATGTGGTACAGTAAGACCCAATCTCAATTAAAAAATTAGTATTATTTTACATCATTACATCGCTATAACTTCGTTATATTTTCTATCCACACCAATTTGAACAATTGTAAAACGCTAAGGTTTAATCTCACTATAGTAAAATGTTAATTAATCTGTATTCAGCTACAAATGTTGAAGTTATTTTTACCTTTTTTGTCAATAAGGTTTTGAAGATGTTACTGATGTCGAGGCACATCTAACTCTGTCTATTTTCGATATATACTTTGATGTCGATTGACAGCAAAAGATTGTCGTAATCTTAAACCCTACATCGTCCACCATTTTACATTCTAATCTTTCATGTTTAGCGTTCCAAATACAAGGTTGGGATTGACATTTCATAAAGTTGAGATACTGAAAAAGAGTCATCTTGTAGAATAGAAGTGCATTAAATACGAGAAAAGTTGAAATAATATTCCTTTCACAAGTAGTTAGTGCAACTTATGAAAACATATATTTTTGTGTTTCTTAAATTACGAAACCCATTTACAGCTAGTTTTAAAACTAAAAAATCATAATTGCTTTTAATTAAAAAAGTTTTAATAGTTTATTTTTTACAACTACAACAAAAAACCACAACTTACAATACAAACAAACAGGCCTAAGTGAATATAAAAAAGAGCTAAAAGCACCAAAATATATTAAAAAGAGGTAAAAGCACCAACATATATAGTTAACCTATTCCTAACTGCCACAATTCCACTTATTATCTATGTAACCACAATTTCACTTCTTATCTATGTAATATACCTAGTAGTCTTTCTTTGCCTCCATCAACAGTGGTGAATTAATGGTCTGTTAGTTTTCATTTATTTTTTTAGTTTATATTTTTGTTATCAAATTTAGCAAAAAAAACATGTTTTTTTTAAGTTTTTGGATTTTGTTTCTTCCCATCTTCAAAATTTATGAAAGCTACAAAAAGAGTGGTTTTTGTTTTTCGTTTATGTTTTTTCTATAATCGGATTTACTATCCACTAAATATATGTTATTTAATTATTTATTATATTAATTATTAATAAGAATTATGAATAATTTAATTTTATATTATATTTAATTAATTAAAATTATTATGTGATAAAATAAAATAAAATAATTTATTTAATTTTCATAATTAGTTAAATAAAATTAATTTAGTAATTATTAATAAATATAATTAAAATTTAAATATCTT
>JAOQMS010043323.1:0-12005 GCA_027563885.1 Erythroxylum longipes
TTAATAGGATTAAGTTACATCACATTTAAAAGATTACCCTATCTAGGAATGATTATCCTTATCTGTGAAGATCTCCTTTATCTTCAGATGATCCTTCCAGATGATCTTTATTATTTAAAGTTGATGTTCATCCACCGCGATCTTATCTGCCACGTCATCATATGCCACATCATCCACAATTTCCACGTCACTGCTGATGTGTTCACCAAGGCCTATCCGCACATAAGTCCGTTAATACATGTGCATGGACAAGTCCATCTTCCATGATCTAGCTCACTTCATGGTGCAGTCTCGTCGCTCCATAACTAAGTACAAGTCACAAACTGAGTTAATATAAAACCTCGCACATTTTACATACCTCCGACTTGCTTCGTCGAAGTCAAGTGCCTTCGCGCACACTTGGATCTCGCATGACTTAGTTTGCCAACTCGTAGAACTTCGCCTTGTTCCCTCATCAACACGCCATCCTTGTGCCGACCTACGTGCCAAGCATTGGCCAAGGCTCGCCAACTCTCTCACGATCCCGCAGTCTGGACTTAGGGGTCTAACAAACCACCCCCACTAGAAGAATTCGACGCCCTCGTCGAAATAATCTATAGGCACTCCTCCATGAGCAGTTCCCTCGAAGACTCCTTCGCCAACTGTCGATGACTGGAGCAAGCCTTCTCTTCCATTGGTACCTTTCCCACGTACCGCTTCCTCTTTCCATCGAGTTTCTTTTTGCATGAATCCTCTTCCACGAGGCCCATAACATTCAAATACGTAATGTTGTTGATGGCTCCTTCCCCCGAGTCATCTTCATTGCTCCCTCCTTTGTCCTTCCTGACTATGGAGTTTATCTACTCCTCGCCCTTCTTCTTCTTCGGGAATTCTCGAGCATAGTGTGGACCATCGTAGATGAAGCATGCAACCTTTCCCTTTGATTGCTTCTTCTTATGTTGAGAAGATTCTCCCACCTTCTCTTTGCCTTTCTCCTTACCATCCCGGGTTCCACCATTTTTCTTATCCTCTGTGCTGGGTAGAATTGGTGGTGGCAATTCAAGATCCACCAAGGCATCTGTCACCGCTATTGCGCTAGGAAGGTCCTTCACGTTCTGCCTCCGAAGCTCCATTTGTGCCCAACCTTGCAAGTCGCTAATGAAGTTAAACAACTTGTCTTCCTCTGACATGTTCTGCATGACCAACATCACCGATGTGAACTCCCTCACATACTCCCTCACCGAGTCATCTTGCTTCAACCCCTTCAAAGCTTCCCTCGCGAGCTAAGAAGTGTTGTTGGGTAAGAACTGATCCATCAGCTACTTCTTCATCTTCGCCTAAGTGTCGATGGGAGGTCTCCCCACACTGATGTCATTAGAGGTCCTCGTCCTCTACCACAGCTTAGTATCACCCACCATGTACATTGCTGTGATTGACACCTTCTTCGAGCCCACCACCTTTGCCGTTGCAAAGTACTGGTCTATGTCCCATGGAAAATTTTCGAGCTTTTTGGCACTCCGTTTGCCATCGAAAACTTGTGGCTCTCGTACCTTCACCATAGTGCTTTCCACTCGGACACCCGTTTCGTGCTTTGCCATCGCACGTTTAAGCACCAATAGTTCATAACCCATCTCCTTACGAGCCTTCATTTGTTCCTCGAGCGCTCTCATAGTTGCTTGAAGTTCCCTCTCCAATGCTGTAATACGTTCCAACAAAAGAACTACTCCCGCATCCGTTGGGGCTAGAGACTCAAGAATTGCCTCTATTCTGGTAACCCTTTCCGTCAGATTACTTCCACCAGCCATCACTCTAGCTTAGCTCTGATACCAACTGTCACAAAGGTCTACTTTAAACCCGAACTTTCACCCCAAGTCGCGCCCACCTTCGTGCAGCAATCTCACTTCGGTCCGCTTAAGCAAGATTCAGCCTTCTGACGTGAATGTCGCCGAACAATTCCGTTATCTCTCGAACACCTCACGCGCACATAAGTGTTTAAAGTGTTTCTCTCCCCCACAAAATAACACAAGTGTAAAATAGAGTAAAAAAGCAACAAGATATATATATATATATGTGTGTGTGTGTGTGTGTGTGTGTAGCCAAAGCTACTCTTTCATTAACACTCAACAAAATGTTAACAAAAGACCCAAGTACCTCCTCCTCGAAGCACTCCCAAAGAACTCCCTACTCGAAGCCTTTACAATGAGAACTCCCCCAAAAGCTCTCAACTCTCAAAGCTCTCTCCTCTGAGTGATTTCTCTCAATGAGCTCTCCCACTGATTGAATGAATAGCTCTCAACTCTAATGAGCTATTTATAGGCTCCTCCAGATGACTAAGAGTCCTAATAGAACTCTACTAGCTAAGATCACAATCTTATCCTATCTTATCCTTAATAGGATTAAGTTACATCACATTTAAAAGATTACCCTATCTAGGAATGATTATCCTTATCCGTGAAGATCTCCTCTATCTTCAGATGATCCTTCCAGATGATCTTTATCTTTTAAAGTTTATGTTCATCCACTGTGATCTTATCTGCCACGTCATCATATGCCACATCATCCACAATTTCCACGTCACTGCTAAAGTGTTCACCAAGGCCTATCAGCATATAAGTCCGTTAATGCACGTGCAGGGACAAGTCCATCTTCCATGATTTAGCTCACTTCATGCTGCAGTCTCGTCGCTCCATAACTAAGTACAAGTCACAAACCAAGTTAGTATAAAACCTCACACGTTTTACATACCTCCGACTTGCTTCGTCGAAGTCAAGTGCCTTCGCGCACCCCTCAGATCTCGCATGACTTAGTTTGCCAACTCGCAGAAGTTCACCTTTTTCCCTCATCAACAAGCCATCCTCGTGCCGACCTGCTGCCAACCATTAGCCAAGGCTCGCCAACACTCACACGATCCCGCAGTCTGGACTTAGGGGTCTAACACTAAGCATATAGCTTAGTGAGTAATAACTAAACTATAAGTTAACAACATATACAATAATTCAAAACAAAACAGAGTTTTATAAATAACAGAATTGTTCAACACAAGAGGGTATAAACCTTTCAGAAATAGAATACAATTTAGCTTATGCCAAAGTCAAACTGATATCAAAGTACAGAATTATAAAACTGCTAAATCCATTTACAGAAGCGGGTAACAGGATTATACAGAAGAGACCGAAGTCTCGACACATAAGTGTCAATATCAGAAGACACCAAAGTGTCAATAACAGAAGACACTAAAGTGTCACGGAAGCAGATGTAGACCTTTCTACGCATGCCTATTTACCCACAACTAGGACTCAACAGTTTTAAAACATAACAAAGTCATTACAGACATTTCATGTGCAAAGCAAGTAGTCAATCATATTCATATGCAAGTAGCACTTCTAATGATATAAACATGCATCAAATGCCTCAGACAATCATTGTCCGGAATTCCAACACAATCAATATAAATCAAATTCAACAAGCAGAACAAAGTAAGGTGTGACCATGTAAGATTACTCAAAAAATTTACCGTCTAAATTACTTACTAAATCTTCCTCATTGCTTATTGCCTCGACGTCCCTGCAATATCTGGAATCAGTCGCTCAATGGGTTCCTCTAAAACATTTAATACAAACACATATCATTATTATGCATAATTATAAATTCAATTATTCACATGCATGTATACTGAATATGTATGATGCAAGTTTATGACAAATTTCGGGTTTCTTATCCTTAATCTTGTCACATTCTCAATCATTCAACCAACTTTCAGGTCCACTTTGTTCAATTATTATCATCAAGTAGGTAAGGAAATTAGGTAATACTTCCTTATAAAAAGTTGTCCCTATTTTTCTTAGGTTTCCAATGATACTAAGTTCATTCAATTTGGGTCAATATACTAAAAGTTATTCCTAAAAGATTTTAGACTGTTCTTAAGCTTCAACAGAATTCTTATCTCAACTTCCAATCAAATTCTAAAATTACTAGAGGCAGAATTAGAATTCCATCACTTCAGACAATTTGTATCCTTATGAATCTAGTTTAATTAAAAATAAGAATCACTCCATCTGGAGAACTTCAGATCAAGATATAATTAGAATACTGAAGTATGTTCAGTAAAACCATCCCAGTTATCATACTTCAGTACAGTCATATTTCCAACTTAAATTATTCAATCAATCCATTTCATAAAGTCCTAATTTTTGGTGGATATGAAGATTAATGTCTTAAGAGTCCATTGGTTCAATTCCCATGTCAATTGGATGTTAGGAGAAGAAGTTATAACCAAAATAATAAAGGATGTTCAAAACTGTCAAACATCATTGTGCACTACCTTTTTTTCCAACTTCTTCCAGCTCTTCCCAAAACAAACCTTCGGGTCAATCTTTCATGGTCATTTTGACAAGGAATATGAAGGATTTAGGCAAAATATTCTTCTGAAAAATTATTCCTTTATGCCTTAAGTTTCTCATTACACCAAAATCATGCAATTTGGTTTAGTATTTTGCAAGTTATACCTAAAATACAGTATACTCTTCCCAAACAATGACAGAATCCTAATTTCAACTTTAGGCCAAATTTCATCATCCTTCTGGACAGAACCAAATTACATTACTTAATGAAAGTTGTAGGAATATGAGTTTAGTTTAATTGACAATGAAAATAACCCCATTTAGATATCTACATGTCAAGTTATAGCCTAAAAACCGACAACTATTCAGTGAAATCCGTCCAGTGAAACCAATACAATTCATTCACGTCTTACACTATCAACTCTCTTACTCCAACCTTTATCCTTTTTACCATAATTCCACCTTATTCATGCCTCAATTACACATCCATTTCATGTCCAGAACTCATTGCATCAACAAATCAATACACATTCTATCAAATTAAGCATCAAATACTTCATAGGATAACATGCAATCAAGATTAGTATTCCCATACCTTCTTTAACACAATTTCCTCCTTCAATGAGCAAGCCAATCTAGCCTTTCAAGCATAAATTACAACTCCAATATTGAGAAGACCAAGGGGACAACAACTGGCAATATCTAGCTTCCTTAATGTAGTAGCATGCAATTTTGTCAAGTGAAGAAGATGAACCAAAAATGCAAGCAGAAAATCCAAGAGGTGTGAGTGAGAGAGGGAGTTTCGGTGATGTGAGAAGAAGTTAAAGAAGAAATCAGTAAAATAGAACACCCCAGTAAAAAACTTGTCTTCTCTCCAATGCTAGGTGTCACCAAATGGTAACAACATGTGTCTTCTTGCATGTTCTACATTTGTCCCAATTAGGAGCTGCCATTTGTCACCAAAAATTAGTCACCGTATTAACCATCAATAAACTGTATTGATTTAGGCCAAATTTGACAAAGTTGTCTTAACAAAATTTGTAGCTTATCCTTTTAGCTTTCCAATGGTATAAAGTTTGTAATTTTTGGACATTGTAATCAAAAGATATGATATTTACAAGTTTGAGTGTCATACTAGTCTTGCAAAAAAAATCACTACAACCTAGAGTTTTAAGTACTTTCAAGCCTTCTTATCACTAAATTTTCACCAAAACCTTATGTAAAGTATCCATAACATATTTTTTGAGACCCTAGGCTCAACATTAATACCTTAAATCTCTATGATTCCAATTTAATTCCAATTCTCCAAGTATGATTCTTTAAAAACATAATTAAGTCATATGGAATACATGTTCAATGAAACATTCCAACTAGGGTACAATTTGGGGCCTTACAAATATGCTTCTTCTTTAAAGCTTAGAAAGTAGATAAGGGACGTGATCAAAAGTAGATAGGGGAATAGAGCTAACATAAATTTATGAGATGATTAGAGTATCTTGGGACCTCTAGGTCATAACACTCAATTATTTTCCATAGATAGAGAAGTACTAGAAGTGAATAAATCCAAACTCAGTCCATTTTATAGGGAGGAATTGTTTAGGATTTCCCCTTTCCTATAATCCATATTGCTTTAGTAGGACAAGTTCACTTAATTAAGTCATCCTTCAAGTTCTTTGACCAATAAATCATGTATATAAATTTCTAGGACTAATGCCCCCAAGGTTCCTTAGTAAGTGTTGGCTTGGTTTAAACAGGCTTCTCTAAAAATTTCAACCATTTTGTAACTAGCAATTAGAGAGAACTTATCCATAAGTGACAAGATCTGTAGTCTCTCCCTCATCTCCCTCACCTGCTCTTTATCTTATAAAGCATCAAAATTTATTAATCTCTTGTTTTTTCAATGTGAGTTAATGACTTTATTTAGAAAAGGAAACAAAGCTCTAACAATCTTTATTTCCTAGATATGTCGTAGATTAATATTACTACTTGGATAGGTGGTCTGAGAAGAAATTTTAGAGGAATCAATCAAATCTAAGATCTCCTTTAGTGTTGCCATATACTAAAATTGGAAGGAAAGGAATCTAGGTTCTTTCAAGGTAAGGAAAATGAGAAGTAATAGGTCCTTTTAGAGATGATGAGTTTTATGAGAGAGTCAACTTTAGCTTATTCCCACTTGGAAAAACTCTGGTTGCCATTATATTCCTTTAGTTTTGTAAAAATGGTTTGTGAGTTTAGCCAAAATACCCCCTCCCATGCTCAACTATAATAATTACTACTTAGTTGATTTTCCTATCTACTAGCCAAATTTAATAGCTCATATCCTTTACAAGTTGTTCTTCTTTATTTGGAGAATTGTTGCACTTGGCTTATGTATCGCTTACACTAAATATGTACTCCTTTTAACTATATTCAATTCAACTTAACATTTAGTTTTTTGAAAAAAATGAAACTAAAGAATATATGAAATAGTTTTGGAAAAAATGAAAAATAAAGAATATATGAAAGAGCTATCATATAGAGTAGATAATGATGATTTTAAAGTTATTAATTATGATGTAAACATTCACCAAGATATATTTAAATATTTTATATTGAGATAACTTATTTTATCAATATAGTTTCTTTAATTTAATATAAAATTTATTTACTTCTCTAATTTATCTTAATTTTAATATAATATAACACATACACTACTTTTAACATAAGTTGATTTTTATTCTTTATCAATATTTTTATTTTCTAGGATCCAAAAAAATTAGTAATAACTTTAAAAACTTTAAATTAATCTAGAAAATTTTAATTGGATTAATAAAAATCAAAATAAATTAATTAATATTTCAATTAATATTTATTTAATTAATATCATATTCCAAAATAATATATATTTTATAATTCAATAAATATCATATTCTAATGTAAACATACTTTTATACATAGTCAATTATGAATTTATATAAAAAGATTAAAGATAAAAAATAAAAATAAAAATATTTATATATTTATATGTTTTGAGAAGCCATGGATTCATGCATCACATGCATGACAATTCAGCGGAAGTGTCGAAATCTAATTCCGACCACATGACATCTCCAAACTTCCAGAAACTTAGATGCATGCATACTCACAATATATGAACATGAAATTTCGGTACATGTACCTTTTGATTCTCCTCCTTTCTTGATTCTTCTCCTTGTTTGGGTTGTTGCAAATACCAAACCCTTCCTTGATCACCCAACAACACGCAAAGATGAAGAAGAAACAATATGTAAGGGTGGCTTGAGCACTAAACTAGATGAGCTCAAGTAGATGCTCAAATGGAGAGAAAGATCAAAACTATGTTGCGTGCACTTTGATTCATGTCACAATTGTATAAATTTCATGAACAAGACTCAAGACACTTCTCTCTCACTCTAGAACACTTCTAAAGTCCCTATTCTCTCACTTTGGTGTGTAAGAAATGGTTAGCCCCCTCTTTTTGTACATAAGTGAAGAACTCACTTATGTACATATGTCAAGCCTTAGGCCATGATTATGGCCTACGTAAAAACAGTCATACACACTATTTTTTCATCCAATCTTTTATGCGTATGACCCTTAGGTTTCTGGTTATTTTAGGCACTTGAATTAACTCTTAATTTGAGCAAATCATGGATGGTTTCACTTTAATTAACTCTTAATTCAAGAAAATCATGAAGTTCATTATGCCAATTTACCATAATATAAATGGATTAACACACAAACTCTTCGACAGTTAATTATCTGACTTTTGAACCTTTCCATAGACAATTACCGTGCAATTCTTCATTTCACCATAGTATACCCCACTTAGTTCAGAGTATAGGCTATGTGTCAACTCCACTAGACTGACTACATCATGTCTAGTCCAAATAATGTTATTTCTTGTCCTGAGATCTCACGTTACTCTATGTTTCATTAGAGACTCTCTTTATGACACATAATAGCTCTGGCAAGAGACTCCTGAGTAATGACCCCGACAAGAGGTCATAGGTATCATCTCCTTCTATCAGGAATGGTGAATCCTTTCTTGGCTATTGAATTACCTTCAAATACCAATAACTTTACCCAATCACCACCTTATAAGCGATCTTATCTCAAGGCTACAAGGAATGATGTCAAAGCATAAGATTAGTATCCAAGATATCCTTGTGTACCTCAAGTCCAAGGATATTTACACTATTGCTATGATGAGATTAATCATTGACATTTGATAAATTATCCATATGATAATCTCATAGCAGGTCATCTGATGCACTTACTACTCTTAGCAAGAATCCACATGTTAACTCTAAACATCTCTTACTTACAGTTTGTGAGATCCACTGCTTGATCAAATCAAGGAGTATAGCATCTGCTAGTTTATTCAGATTAATAATGTCCTGTCTTATTAATCTTATGACTAGGGATAATTTAGATACTAACATAATTACACATGATAGGAATCTCATTATCATGATCTCATCATGATTTCCTTCATGCTATTTATTGTATCATAGACTTCATAAATTCGATTTAAGATTGACATCAATTTATAAATAAACGAACATAAAAATAATGAAAATTGCCTTTCACTTTATTAATCAAAATAAAGTTTGTATAAAAGTGCTAAAGGTGATTGCCTTTAGAACACTACTCTAACAGTCTCCCACTTGCACTAAAGTTAATCGCCTTTGTATCTAATACCATAGGTGAGTACACTAGAATTAAATTTCATTTGAGGAAGTGGCTTAGTTAAAGGATCAGCGACGTTCTAATCTGTAGGCACTCTCTCCATCTTTACATCTCCTCTATCAATTATCTCCCTGATCAGGTAATACCTCCTGAGAATGTGCTTAGACCTCTAATGAGACTTTGGTTTCTTGGCTTGAGCAATAGCACCATTATTGTCACAGTATAACATTATTGGGTCTACTATGCTCGAAACCACTCTAAGTTTCATAACGAACTTTTTAATCCAAATAGCTTCTTTCATCGCTTTAGTAGCTGTAATATACTCTTATTCGGTTGCAGAATATACAGTTGTCTCTTATTTGGAACTCTTCTGATTGACTACTCCACCATTAAGTGTGAAAACATAACCTGACTGGGATTTAGAGTCATCCTGGTCAGGTTGAAAACTGGCATCTGTATGTCTACTCACTACGAGATCTCCATTTTTATATATCAAGAATACATCCTTAGTCCTTCTCAAGTACTTTAGGATATTCTTGGCAGCCACCCAGTGACATTCACCAGAATCTGATTAATATCTACTTATAACACTTAGAGCATATGATATATCGGGTTTTGTACATAACATAGCATATATGATCGATCATATTGTCAAAGCATACGGGATCATACTCATGTGAGTCCTATCATCTTGCGTCTTGGGACACATAGATTTTGAGAGTTTTATCCCATGAGTCATAAGAAGAAACCCTCTCTCGGACTGTTCCATGCTAAACATTTTTAGCACTTTATCTGTGTATGTCGACTGTGAAAGACCTAGAAACTTCCTTGATCTATCTCTACAGATCTTTATTCCTAATATATAAGTTGCTTCTCCAAGGTCTTTTATGGAAAAATTTTAGGACAACCAAATTTTGACTGATTGCAAACTGGAGACATTATTTACTATTAGTAATATGTTATCCACATATAACACAAGAAATATGATAGCACTCTCACTAACCTTCTTGTACACACAAGGTTCATCAGCATTTTGTGAGAAACCAAACTTTTTAATTATCTCATCAAATCGGATGTTCCAACTCCTAGATGCTTTCTTCAATCCATAAATGGATTTCTAAAGTTTGGATACCTTTTTTTTTCCATCTTTAGGTATGAAGCCCTAAGATTGTATCATATACACATCCTTAACCAAGTTTCCATTATGGAAAGTCATCTTCACATCTATTTGCCATATCTCATAATCATAATGAGCAGCAATGACTAGGAGTATTCTAATGGACTTAAGCATGGATATGGGGCTAAATGTCTCTTCATAGTCAACTTTTTGTCTTTGACGATAACCTTTAGCGACTAGAATCACTTTATAGGTAATTGTATTACCATCCACGTCGATTTTCTTCTTGAAAATCCACTTTCACCCTATGGGTTTTAGCCCTTTAGGTGGGTCAAACAAATTCCATACTTGGTTTTCAAACATGGAATCCATTTCGGACTTCATGGCTTGAAGCCATTTTTCAGATTCTAGACTCTTCAAAGCCTCTTTATAGTTGTAGGCTCATCGTTCTCTATAAGAAATAAATCATTTTGTTCAATTACGAGAAATCTATATCTCTCTAGAACATTGCATATCCTACATAACGTATGAACATTTTGTGTGTAAAAAGGTTCAACTGTTGTCTGATCTTCGTGAACAACAATTTCAAGTTTAGGAAGTTGATTTGCGTCTATTTAAGCATCATAAACTTCATCAAGTTCAACTTTGCTCTCACTGTCTTCTATTAGAAGAAACTCTTTCTCTAAAAAGACAGCATGTTTTGAGGCAAACACCTTTTGCTCTAAAACATTATAGAACTGATATCCAATTGTTTCCTTAGGATATCCTTTAAACAGACATTTATCAGATTTCACTTCAAGCTTGTCTAATTGAATCCTCTTCACGTAAGCCAGATAACCCCAAACTTTCATATGAAAAAGATAAGGCCTTTTGTTAGTCCATATCTCATATAGAGTAACTTCAACTACTTTTAAAGGGACTCTGTTTGTCACATAAACAATAGTCTGGGGCGCATAACCCCAAAAAGATTTTGGTAGACTTACCAAGCCCATCATTGATCTTACCATATGCCACCTAGTCTTTCCTAGCCACCAAAAAATCACCTCGAGCATACTTCTCCAACACTCTCCATGGCTTGTCGCAACCAATAATCACCAAAACACAACCACAACAATCCACAAAACCAGTGACAATTAACCATTCATTGTATGCTTTCTTGTTGTTTTTCAGTTACCAACACCTACCACATCCACTACAAGAAAAATCGCAAATAGGGACAGTAAATAGGGATGGATAATTTCCGTCCCTAATTAGGGACGGAATTTGGGACCGAACTAGGTTAAAAAATAAAACCGTCCCCAAATCCGTTCCCAAAGTTCGCTACATCTATACCGACCAAACTTTTCGTCCCTATATCGACCAAAATTGGTTGCAAAGTTTGGTGTCAAAGTTCGCGTAGTAAAGTTCATAAGAATCCGTCCCTAAGTCCGAACCAAATTTACGAACTAAAAAAAGGATCCCGAAATCCGTTACTAATTTACGACTGTTCACATTGGGACGGATTTAGAGACGAAATATTAAGGACGGAATTTTTCGGTCCTAAATATTGGACGAAATTTGCAATCAATTTCTTTGAGAATATTTTCCGTCCCTAAAATCATAACAACGATGTTTGGACTAAATATTTCGTCCCTATTTTCGTACCTAATGTCGTCCTAAATCCCGTCCGTAAATCGGTCCTTATTTTGGTTCCTAAATCTGTCCCAATTTCTGTCCCTTTTAATTTCCCCACTTCTCCGACAGGTAAAACGGTGCGTTTTTCTTTGAGCCCTTTTATTTATACCCAAAGGTCGAGAATCAGAAGTATTGGCTGCTCTTTTTTGCATCTTCTTCAAAAGGTTGTAAAAATCTTGTGATTTTCTCTTAAAGGTGGAGTTGCT
>JAOQMS010043324.1:0-12005 GCA_027563885.1 Erythroxylum longipes
TTCCCAAACAACGTATCACTATATTACATTCCATTCCATTATAAACCATTCCCTTCCGTTCCATTCCGTTCCCTTCTGTTCTATTAATTAACATCCAACCAAACAGGCTCTAAATATTGTTCAGTGGTGCAAGTCAAACTTTTGGGCCACAAAGTGGCTATAAAATAATATAAACTCTAAAAGATGAAACTTAAGAATAAAATAATCTTTTACTATTCAAAAAAAATCTTTTACTAATAAAATAATTAAAACTACTGACGCACCGCTAGAATTCCCTGTCACTAACTTTCCTACATTTGAGATGGTTAATTCATATAAGAGATTAAGAATATAAATAACAATAAATACGAAGAATGAGAATTGATATAATCATTATAATTATGATAGTCGGTTAAGAGGAATAAATGATTATTATCATTATTGATAGTGGTTGGTTTGTTAAAAATATTGAAAAATAAAATTGTTAAATTTTTAAGAAATTTGATAATTTAAATTTAGACTTGAAATTAATTTTTTTTGAAAAATTAATATATTTGTTTTGAAAAAGACTTGGAATCAAATTATTTATTAAGAATCGATAAAAACTTGATTTGATTAGAATTTACGGTGTATAAATAACAACTTAAAAATATTTAAACTGAAAAAAGCGTGTAAGGTACCAAATAAATTAAATAATGTGAAGGCTTCGTCTGTTCGTCATTTCTATTTGTATCATCTGTTGTCGAATCTGTTTAGTGTCTTCTTCGAAAGGCACTTACTAGGGCCACGCACCATTTCTTTTTCTTCTGTGGAAAAAGATGTGGTCAAGGAAAAATGAAACCACGTCGGCTGGTCAAATTAGTGGTGCGTTTGCTTATATATCCAATAATAATTGTGGACAGTATTGCACATTTCTAAGTTTTTGGAATTAGATATTTTAAATAGAAAATAGTACAAAAAATGTACTTAATTTGAAATTAATGTTTCTTATTTATCATTTTAAGATTGGGTATATTAAATTTTCATGTAATTTGATTTTATTTAAAAATATCATTTACCCTCAT
This sequence comes from Erythroxylum longipes, assembly GCA_027563885.1. Classification (NCBI taxonomy): domain Eukaryota; kingdom Viridiplantae; phylum Streptophyta; class Magnoliopsida; order Malpighiales; family Erythroxylaceae; genus Erythroxylum; species Erythroxylum longipes. The sequence goes on from JAOQMS010043324.1 coordinate 1,044, forward strand.
TATTTATTTTTAAGTCACTAATTTTTCTTAATTTTTCGTTTATTCATAATTTTTATTAAATTTAAGAATTTTAGTACTATATTTATTTTAAATAAAAATTATATAATAATTAAATAATATCTTGAGAATACATTTTAAAATATATTTAAAATTTTAAAATGAAGGTTTTAAGATATTTTATTTTTGGTATTATTTGTATTTTGATATATTTGATATCACTCTTGTGATAAGGAAGTTGATTTGAATTATGTATATCTTTTGTGATAAGGAAGCTGACTTGGTATAAGATTTTACTATTTTGAAATATGTAGTATTTTTTAAAATTAAGATAGTGTCGAAAAAATGAATCCTAAATGAGATAGAATCTTAAAGAAGGTAGGATTTGTCAGAGGAAAACAATCAGTATATCTATTGATTTTTGTAGCTGCATTTTGGGTGTGCTTCCGTGATTAATTACATGTTCCATTAATGATTTTGTAGCTATTGTGCGTGGGTTTCTTTAGTGATCAATTAAAAAGTACAATACAGATTTTTGTTTAAAGGCAGTCCATAGTGTGACACATATCAATTGATTTTAGGCTACCGTGTTTTTGGAGTGCTTGAGAGATTAATCAAGATTTTCTATCATTGATTTGGTGCTACTATGTCTTAGAAGGTTTTGTAGAGATAAAAGTTTGGCAGCAGATTTTTGTTTGAAGACTCTCCAAGATTATGGTTTGATGCGGCTGAACATATAGGGGAGTGTTCTTTTGTTTCTTATTATTCTTGATTTAATCACTTGAGATATTTTTATCTTTATCTTTATTCGTTGTTTCAAAGTCCTCTGTTAAGGTTAGCATGAAGTGGTCATGCTATTAGGTGTGAGATAACTTTCAGGTGTGAGTACGAGTGGATAGCATCAAAAAGTGAATGGTGTTGGCTCCATAATAGCCTTATGTAAGATTATTGTACTACAATGAAAGTTAATTAATCTGGGTGAAGGCCCTATAAATGTAGGCCATATGTATCAAATTGCGTTAACAATTTTCTTATGTTGATTTATTTGCTGAGCACTTAATTTTTCTATTTGTGATCAAATTATAGAAATCGTAATTGCTAACTCAGCTACTTTCTGATAAGCAACCGTTAGTCTTAGTTTGAAGCAATTACGACAAAACAAGAATTTTGCAAAACTTTGATCTTCAAGCTTTTCAATTAGTATCAAAGCAAGGTTCACTTCATCAAAACTTGGTGTGCCAAGTTGGGTGTAGATCAGTGTTTCGCACATATGACTACTAGAGAAGGAGTGTCGATTACAAGGCCACTGTTACTAGATGGTTCTAACTGTCCTGTTTGAAATCAAGAATGAAAGCATTTATTCAACAAGCATAAGGGATTGAATGGCTAGACTCATCCTATGACAACTGATGAAAAGAATGAAGCATTACTTAAAGATCCATCTAAATGGACAAGGGCCGAAGAAGAGAGAGTGCTTGGTAACTCTCAAGCAATGCATATAATGTTGAATGCAATAGATGAAGGACATTTCAGTATGATATTAGCGTGTGAAAATGTAGGATACATTACAAACCAACATGAGGGATCAAAATTGATGATTGCATTAAAACTTCAAATATTGGCCACTAGATTTGAAGAAATTTAGATCGAGGAACATGAATGTAAGGCCCCAAACTATACCCTGGGAGGAATATTTCATGTCCATGAAGGTATTTGTAATGGGTATTAACAAGTATGAAAGTGAGTGGTTAGTACAGGACCTAATTGAAATTAGAGGAATTATTGGGGGTAATTTGGTATTTTACGTTCATTGTGTTATGCATGCACAAATATACATTAATCATAGGCTAAAATGCTAGATGAATTAAGATGGCATACAATTACATGGAATATGATAAAGATGTGGTTAAATTGAAATTAATGAAAATGGAAAAGAAGGAACCAAAGGGAATTAACCACTTGTCACTCTACACACCATACACTTGTCACTCCACTCACGATAAGTTTTACATAAACATATGAAGAGGGTGATAAACATATGAAGAGGGTGAATGGAGGTCAGCCTAGCATTTAAAATTTTAGAATTTTGAGCTCTTCTTTACATTGAAAATTCACACTAAATTGATCTCAAAAGGGGATCTTGAAAGATACACAAGAAATTGGTGAATTTAAGTCTAAGGTAAGTTAATTTCATGTATTCAAGATTAACTCCTTTCTCATATCCTCTTCATTTAGGGTATTGTTATGTGTATATAATTGTTAAAGATGAGTTTTGAATGGGTGTGTTATGTATAGAGAAGGAGAAGACTAAAGACAAACACAAAGGGAAGCAAATGGAGTGAGGAAAAAGGGTTTTGATCACTCCTTCAAGAGGTATGGGAATTTTTTATTTGTTTGCTTGGATTTATGAATGTGGTGTGAGGGGAATTGATAAAATAAGTATTCCATAAGCAAATGGGATGTTATTGGTTAAATTGGATGTGTTTTTGCGTTGCTCTTGTATGTTAAGATCGAAGATGGTTGATTTGAGATGTGTATCTCACTGGATGGATAGGTTCCACTAAACAGACTTCTGTAATTTGGCCATATATTGGCCTGTAGACCTCCAACTTTGATAATTTCAATTAGGGATTAAATTAGAGACATAGGTCTAAAACTTTCATAAAGGAATTGAAATTTGATTATGCTTTTAAGATTTTTGAATTCTGGCTTGAAATTGAGTTCTGGCTATTGTCCCTATTTTCAAATATCCTGTAGTGTTTTGGGTATAACTCTCAAAATTCTTAACCAAATTGCATTAAATTTATATCATTCAGAAATTAAGACATATGGGAACAAATGTATAAAAGACCTTAAAACCTAATTCAAAATTTTGCTATATGCATATAATGAAACAAGTAGAGGTATGAATGGTGAGTGTCGGTCACGATCATGACATGGGTATCACAATCGTGACCCTATCTTTGTCACAACTAGGACATTGGTTTTGCTTCCAATGTTTACTGCAACTTATTTGAACCTTTTTTGGATGTCATCGAAGCTTAGCAAACCCAATATAAGGGAAATTTAAGACTCATCATGCATGTAATGTGTATATACTTTAATGCTTTCATTGATGTATTATTGAAAGGGAATATGATCATAAAACATAGTAAATACGATTGGGCATGATAAACATTTTCAAATTATAATTGCAAGCATAAGGGAATGAATATATATCTTATGAATTGTTGCTCTTTATTGTGACTCTGAAATGTAATTATGATGTTCTGATGATTAGTTTTAACCTGTCAAGTCTTAATTGTGGGTAAATAGGCATGCCTAGAAGGGTCTGCAACTGCTTCTGTTTTGATACATTATGGTGTCTTCTGTTTTAAAGATTTAAGTCTCTTCTGTTTTAGAGGCTATTGCCTCTTCTGTAGATACCAATCATATGTATCCTCTGTTTTGTTCCGGTTACCCACGTCTGAAGAAATTAGCAAGAAATTCTATATATGTTCCGGCATTTGTTATGTTTTGATGCAAACTCATATTTGGAATAATCTCTTAATATCATGTTCAAATATTGTTACGTGATACTTCATGACTTTTATTTTATAATGTATTTCCCATCACTTAACTGTCATGAATCATTTACATTTGATTGTTAGGCGACTGCTGTTACTAGTTGCCATCTTGCATCATTATTCCCCTCCAAGCTATATGCTTATCACGATAGTTTTTCCTTCGTATAGGCCATGATAAACAGGGTTAAGGTTGAGACAACCGCAATGGCCAAAAAAGGAAGTGTCTTGTATCTAAACACTGTGTTGTATTTATAAATATTAAGTAGGAATTTTGTAGTATATATGAATGGCATGTACTAGCCATAACTTATGATGATATTTTTTTTATGTATGGATGTTATATGTGTAATTTGTGACTTGTATACACCATAATGAAATATGAGATGTGATATATGTTTGCCTTATCTCTAGAAATTGTTGAATTGTCTAGTTCTATTTTGGGTGGAGCCTTATATCCTCCTAGGGGGTATTAGGGTGTCACAGTGAAACTATTGGAGGCTTTCATGAGCAACTACGTGATATCACCAATCAAGCACATAAACTTGGGAAGAAATACTCAAATCTGAAACTTGTCAAGAAAATCTTGCGATCATTGCCTCCTAGATTCATACTGAAGATTGCAACTATTGAAGAAGCTCATGATATTAATGTGTTATCTTAGATAAGGTAATTGGAATTCTCACAAACATTGAGATGAACCTCTTGAGAGACAAGCGTGAGAAGAATAAAGGATTAGCGTTGTGATCCAAAGTCACTAAAATTGTGAATGATTCACGAGACGACACTGATGAAAATGATGCTGGTGTTGCTGACAAAAAATTTCAATAAGTGGTTGAAGAAGGTGAAGAAAGATAAACTTAAGTTTAGAAAAAATGGTGGGAGTTCATCAAAAAGTAACTTTAAACAGTAAGAAAAAAACACAAAAAGGTGAAAGGAAGGCAAAGAAGATACAATGTCATGAATGTCATCAATGTCAAGGCTTCAAATATGTGCAAGCAGAATGTGCTAACACTTTTAAAAAGGAGAAAAGTGAAGTATTACACCAGCACTTGGCATGAAAATGAATCTGTAAATGAGTATGGGAACAAAGAAGAAATTATAATTCATAATGCTACGTTAATTGCTTTATATAAAAAGTCCAGTTGCTTGCTTAGTAGCAACTAGTGAATAAACTGAGGATGAAGATACAGATGTTTCAGTATTAAACTTTAATTCAGATAGTGACAGCGATGATAGTAACTTTCAATTCAAAAAGGAAGGTATCTACAAAGTCTATGAACTAATATATAGCAAATGGGTGAAGACATGCAAACAAAATGAGAAGTTAAAAAGGGAGAATATCAAAATGAAAGATGTTATTCAAGATCTGGAGATAAAGTTATTGTCAACAAAAGATGAACTTGATGAAACCAAGCTAAAGCTGATCAATACAGAGAAAAGAATAAGAATGTTAAATGGTAGTACTGAGAAGCTAAAAGAATTGCTAGAAATTATGAAAAACAAAGGGTATTTTCAAGGTGTAGGATAGAAAGGTGAATTTTCACAAGTGAATAATGAATAAAATAGTGAAATTAGATTTATAAAAGAAGCAAGATCAAGCAAGGAAGGAAAATTTTCAAAAAGAAGCAGAAAGTTTGTGCCTACATGTCACTTTTATAGTGTAAAAGATCACATAATGCCAAATTGTTACAAGCTATTGCAAATGTTATTCCATAATGTCAAAATAGAAAATCCAAACATTCTTGAAAGAATTTTCAGCAGCAGAGGATACCAAAACAGATTTAGGTTAGAGAGAAACAACCACAAGAACTTTTGGCTCTTAAATCAATATGTTACGTTTCTCACAATAGATGGTACTTTGAACGCGGGTGTTCAAGGTATATGATAGGTGAAAGAAGCTATTTGATGAATTATCAAAGTTGTATGGATAATCATGTTACATTTGGTGATGAGAAAAAAGCAACAGTGATTGGTAGAGGAATTATTTGCATGGATGGATTGCCTCATTTTGGAAATGTGCTTCATGTGGATGGTTTAAATGCTAACTTGGTGAGTATCAGTAAGCTTTGTGATGATGGGCTATTCATCAAGTTCACCAGTGATGAGTGCAAGTGTTAAACCAACAGGGAGATTGTATAATAAGGGGAAAAAGATCAGTGGATAATTGCTACTTGTTGGAAGATTATAGAGTTGTTGAAGATGTTTTAACTGTCATGTGTGATAATAAGATTGTCATAAACATCTCCAAAAACCCAGTTCAGCATTCAAGAACCAAACATATTAATTTGAAATATCATTTCATTCTAGAGCTACAGAAGACTAAAGTTGCATTTCTTTCCTATGTAACAACTGAGAAGCAACTGGCTGATATTTTTAAAAACCTTTTGACTCCATCAAGTTTGAATCTCTTCATGGGGCACTGAGACTATGTGCTTTGCAACTTTAAAGCTTATTGAAATAAGTAAAAAAAAAAAGAGAGTGTTGGATGATAATGTTTATACTCTCATAAGGTTTATCATCATCTTCATCATCATCATCATCACCATCACTCAGTTTGAAATCCCGCAATGAAGCGGGGTCTGGGGAGGTCTGATAGTACGCAGCCTTACCTCTACATCTCATAAGGTTTATATGAGGGGGAAATTAATTAAGTTTGATCCTAATTTGTTGAATGTATTTTTTAGGCTTGTGAATTTAATTAAGATTAGTCTTATAAGGATGGAATTGAAGTGAGTAATGATATGTTGATACTTATGCCTCCTTATTTGCTGAGGTTGATCGAATTGAAGGTATTTTTCATACGGAAACAACGAGTTCCTCTTATGCTTCTTCAAATGATTCTTAGCTTCTTTTGACATTGATTTGTCCCAAAGGGGAGATAGGAACTTGCCTATAGATTTTTTAGCTAGTATTTATAACTTTGTTGGTGACAGTTGACTTAGACTTTGAATTTTTGATATCTTTTATCATGATCGTTTATTTGAGGGGGAGTTTCCATTTCACTTATTCAGGGGGAGATTTTGATGTGACAAATAATGCCAAAAAAGTGGAGATTGTTAAGATATTTTATTTTTGACATTATCTGTATTTTGGTATATTTGGTATGCCTCTTGTGATAAGGAAGTTGATTTGGATTATATATATCTTTTGTGATAAGGAAGTTGACTTGGTATAGAATTCAACTATTTTGGAATATGTAGTATTTGGATTATGTATATATTTTATGATAAGGAAGTTGACTTGGTATAAGATTCCACTATCTTGGAATATATAGTATTTTTGAAAGTTAAGATAGTGTGGAAGAAAGGAATCCTAAATGAGATAGAATCCTAAAGAAGGTAGGATTTGTTGGAGAAAAACATGCGATATACCTTTAAATTTTGCAGCTGTGTTTTGGGTGTGTTTTTGTGATTAATTACATGTTTCATTAATGATTTTTGTGGCTGTTGTGCGTGGGTTTGTTCAAAAAAAGTCCACAACAGATTTTTGTTCAAAAGTAGTCCATGGGGTGACACATATCCATTGATTTTTGGTTGCCGTGTTTTTGGAGTGTTTGAGAGATTAATCACAATTTTCTATCGTTGATTTGGTGTTGTTGCATTTTGGGAGGTTATTTAGAGATAACTTGCAAGTTTGACAGCAAAATTTTGTTTGAAGACTCTCCAAGATTATGGTTTAATGCAGCTGCACATAAAGGGAAATGGTCTATGACTCAAGTGTTCTTTTGTTTCTTGTTATCGTTGATTTAATCACTTGAGATATTTTTATCTTTATCTTCATTCGTTGTTTCAAAATCTTCTGTTAAGGTTAGCATAAAGTAGTCATAACACATCAACACCTTGAAGACTCTATTTTCCCAACTCACATCATTGGGTCATAAAATAAAGTCTCAAAAACGTGCTTAGCTTCTATTTCAAAGTCTACTAGATTTGTATGATCAACTTATCATCAATTTAACAAATAATGCTTGTGCAAACCACCTAGTTTTCGATGATTTTATAGTCTATATTCTTAAAGAAGAAAATCGGTGCAAAAACAAGGAAGATAGGACAACCAACTTCATAACAAGCAGAGGCATTGATTTTGATGAGAGAGAGATCAACGGAATGTGGCCAAAGTGAGGACTACAATCATGGTAGGGGAAAGTTAAAAAGTAAGAAAATTTTAAGATGTTACAATAATGGCAAAAAGGGTCTCCTAAAGAAGGATTATCGGAATAAGATAAATTTCAATCCTCAAGAAAATGTGGCCAGCACTTTAGATGATGGTAATGTCCTATGTTATGAGGCAATGACAGCAAATGAAAGCAGAAAAAGATTTGTTGGTGTATGACTTTTCGACTCGGGAGCTATTTTTCACATGACCTTTTGGAGGAAATGGTTATATCATTATGAACGTATCTCAATAGAATCTTGTGTACAGTTGCACCGATCATGCCTTAAAGATCATTGGTGTAGGAACCATCAAGCTGAAGTTGTATAATGGTACAATTCGTACTATCCAAGAAGTGTAGCATTTGGAAGGCCTGAAGAAGAACTTGTTGTCTTAAGGACAAATGAATGATCTTAGTGGCAAGGTTGAAATTGAAATTAGATCATGAAAATAATTCTAGTTGTCCTTGTACTTATAAAGGGAGAAAAAATAGCTGCAAATTTGTATATGCTAAAGGGAGAAATCTTGTAGAAGGAAGAAGCATTAGTTGTTTCTAGATGTTCTAAGTGCAATGATATGGCATCAGAAACTTGAACATATGTCTGAACAGAGAATTAAGATTCTTGCTAAGAAAGGCTACTTCCAAGGCTCACAAAAGTATCTCTGCCTTTCTATGAGCATTGTGTTACAAGCAAACAACGTCTATTGAAGTTCAACATATCAAATTTTAGAAGAAAATCAGTTCTAGAATTAGTTCTCTCAGATGTATAACGAGCACCAATTCTGTCCCTGGGAGGAGCGAAGTACTTTATGTCCTTCATTGATGATTATTCTAGGAGATGTTAGGTGTGTCCAATCAAGAGAAAGGTAGACGTGTTTCTAATGTTCAAAGTTTACAAAACACGGGTGGAACTTGACTCTAAAAAGAAGATTAAGTGTCTAATGAAAGATAATGGAGGAGAATAAACTAACAATGAATTTGATCAATTTTACAAGTAAGAAGGTATCAAAAGGTAGTTCATATCGATATACACTCCTTAGCAGAATGGAGTGATAAATTGGATGAATGGAACCTGATTAGAGAGAGCAAAAGCCATGCTAGCAACTGTAAGCTTAAACAAGACTTTCTAGGTAGAAGCAGTCAATACTGCTTGTTATATGGTAATTAGGCCCCATCAACTACAATTAAGTTGAAGACATCGATGCAGAAGTGAACTGGTAAGCCAATTGATTATGCAAATCTCCATATATTAGGAAGTCCTGTGTACGTGATATACAATCCTCATGAAATGACGCTATATAGGAAATTCTTATTCTTGGGATATGCTGATATAGTGAAAAGGTATTGCCTGTGGGATCCTACTGCCTATAAGCTTATCATCAACAGGAATGTAATCTTATAGATGAGCTACAAAAGAAAGGAGTTGATGATTATACATTAAAGAAAGATTCAAAGACTACTATTGTTCAGGTGCACAAGGGTCTAAAGCAGGCACCGAGGTGTTGGTAGAAGAGATTTGATTCCTTCATTATGAGCCTTAGATACAACAGACTAAATGCAGACCCTTGTGCATATTTCAAGAGGTTTGGTGAAAATGACTTTACTATCTTATTGCTGTATATAGACGACATGATGGTAGCAGGCCCCAACAAAGATTGTATTATAGAATTAAAGGCTCATTTGGCTAAGGAATTTGAAATGAAGGACTTGGGACTAGCAAAAATGATTTTAAGGATGTAAATTCAATGGGACAGAAGTAATAGGCAGATTTGGCTTTCTCAGAAGAATTATCTAGACAAGATCTTGCGATGCTTTAACATATAAGATTGTGCGCCAATTTCTACCCCATTTCATGCTAACTTCAAGTTACCTTTTAGCATGAATCCTAGCACTGAAGATGAGAGGATGAAGATGCCTCGAGTACTATATGCATCAGTAGTGAGAATCTTAATGTTCGCTATGATTTGTATAAGACCAGACATTACACATGTAGTGGGAGTAGTTAGTCTACACATGGTGAATCTTGGCAAAGAACATTGGAATGCTATAAAGAGAGTCTTTGGATACATTAAAAGGACCTAAAATGTTGCATTGTGTTATGAGGAATCAGACTTTATTGTCAGTGGATGTCTTGATTCTAATTATGCACGCGATCTTGATGGCAGCAAATCTACCACATGTTATGTGTTTACATTAGCTGGCGGGGTTGCAAATTGGGTCTCAAAATTGCAATCATCTGTGGCTACGTTAACAACAAAAGCAAAATATATAGCTACTACACAAGCTAGTAAAAAAGCAGTTTGGTTAAAAATGCTATTGGAGGAGCTCGGGCACAAGGAAGAGAAGATTTCTCTATTTTGTGTCAGTTAGAGTGCTTTGCACCTTGCAAGAAATCCAACTTTTCATTCAAAAACAAAATATATACCAGTTCAATATCACTTTGTTTGTGAGAAAGTGGAAGAAGGAACTGTGGATATGCAAAATATTTATACTAAAGAAAACCTCGCAGATTTTTAGACGAATGTGATCAACACTAACAAATTTATTTAGTGTTGATCCTCTTACAACCTGATAAAGACATGAGTAACATGGAAATGGCAAGGAAGAAAGAATGGTGTGATGATGTGATTGATTTTTAATCAAATCTTCAAGTGGTAGATTGTTGTTGCCAACTTGCCAAAGGCAAAAGGGAAAGGAAGAAAATTGCATTTGGACAACTATCCACAGCTGGTTATGGACTTATGGGAGGCCTATAAATAAGCCTTTTTAGATCAGTTTTAAATCATCTAAAATTTTCTCTTCTTCATTTTAATACCCACAATTTAGAGAGTGTTTTTCCTGTTTCTTAAGAAAGTTAGTGTTTATCCTTGTAAAATAAAGAGAAGTTGTAAGTCCTAAATTTTTCATAGTAAAATTTCTTCTTCTTATCCAAGATTTTTATCCTAATTTCTTTGAGAGTTTTCCACATAAAATTCTTATCAATTTTTTCATTACTATTCCTTCAGTTCTATTTAGCTGCAAACATACTCTAATCCGATCAATTTTTACAACATTTATTATATTTTTTATCGATCACACATGTTGAACCCCGATATCGGAGTCTGACTCATGACTTGCATTCTCTGATACTATAAACTGTCAGACCCCGATATCGGAGTCCGACTCATGACTCTTCATGCATGCTCTGATACCATAAATTGTCAGACCTCGCTTCCGGAGTCTAACGCTTTCATGCATACTTGCTCT
>JAOQMS010043326.1:0-12000 GCA_027563885.1 Erythroxylum longipes
ATAATTGTGCTAAAGTGTGATGTGTGTATATTGCTTGTTTTAGAGGAGCAATTGGAACGTCAACATCCAGACATTGCTGGAACTTTGAGGCAATAGCTTCGAAAGCAATCGGTGAGTAACCTAGACGGTCTCACTTAATTATTGTTGTGTTAAATTCTGTTTTGACTTATCCTATGAATGTGTGATGTTGTGTACTGAATTTCGTATATAAAGGTCTGATGATATTGAAGTATTGATGAGATATTGAAGTGCTACTTGTATGTGAATGTGAAGAACTAAATGCTTCCTGACATGATTAATTGAATATGATATATGCATTCCATACATGAATGTATGATCAGATAATGAGAGTTGTGACCTGAGTAGCCATCGAAAACGAGCTTAAAGCTCCAATGTGGTTAAGAGCCAAAGGCTCACTATGTAAAATGAGCAGTGTATCCCAACGGATAAGGGACAGTATAAATGAGCCTGATATCCACAATGGATACAGGACAGTTTAGGCACTCGGTCACAATAACATAATAATTGGAAAAGAGTCATATGTGCATTCCATATAATTTTTATTAAGTATGTTTGATTTATTGAAATGCAATTGTCTTGCTCTTAAATGAAAAAGTGATATGTGTTATTATATGAAAAAAATGCAATGATGTGAATTATCTATTATGTGAAATGATATGTTGCATGAATTGAGTGAACCATCAATGATGGTTACCTCATCTGAGTTCGTAAAACTCACCCAAAATTGCACGTTGACATTTCAGGACTGAGAGAGGATTCTAGCTACTAAAAGACCGTACAAGAAGCTTAATTCTTGTACTTTTGTGAAGAAGATATGGCTCAAAGGTTGGTCAATTGGATTGAAGGATTTAGTTAGGTCTTTTGTATTTCCTCTTTCATGTAGTATATTTTGTAGTAGGATATGATGATGTACATGTACAGATTTTTGAAAGCTACAATGTATGTACATTCAGATTTATGAAATGAAAAGAGAAAATTTGTTTTTAAAATTTGGTGACTTTCTTGTATGATAGTAGATGCCATGATTAAGTGGGATAAATTACCATATGATAAAGTGAAAGTGTGATAGTTAACACGTCGTTGTTATAAGGTATGTACTAGAATGTCATAAGGGTGTTCCGGTATGTACCTTATAGCAATGGGGTTGTTTCATTATAGGTGGTATCAAAACATGGTTTGGCATCCATAGGGACATATAGGAATGTTAAGCTTGAAATATCGTAAGAAATGTGGATAATGATTGAAGTTCTTGTTTATTATAAGTCATCTACCATAGGTGAACAAATGGGAGAATCAGCTAACCTAGGATCTGTAGGAGTCAGTAGAGAGTCCTCTATACCTCAACCGGAGGTAATGCCTCCAAGAGTTCCCAAAAGAAGGGAGAGGAGGTATGACAGGCTGTGGAAGCAAGGGGCTATGGACTTCTACGGAAGTACAGACCTTGCAGAGGCCAAGGGATGGATGGAAAGGACAGACAGCTTTTTTTATCAGATGGACTGCGAGGCGGATGAGAGGTTCGACTATGCAGTGTCCTTACTACAAGGCGCAGCTTACTAATGATGGAAGACTATTCCACGTAGTACCACCAGGCCTTGCAACCCGAACTGGGAAGACTTTCCAAGGGTCTTGAAGGAGCACTACATGCCCAAGACCTACCTGGACAGGAAGATGAAGGAGTTCCTAGATTTGAAGCAAGGTAGGATGTTAGTGGCAGAGTATGAGATCAAGTTTAATGAGCTGATGGGATATGCTATTGCTCTGATTCCTACCGAAGAAGACAAGTGTAGGAGGTTCAAAGATGGGCTGAACATGGAGATCAGGATAAGACTAAATATCTCCAACCTGAGTAGTTTCACCGAGTTGAGAACTGCTTCGATCAGACTTGAACAGCCACTGAGACAGGGACAAGCAGAGTCTGGGTAAGGATCCAGATTGAAGAGTTCCAGTGAGAGTCAGAGTGGTTTTAGCAGAAGATTCAATAAGCGCCAGAACAAAGCATTTAAACCACCCGTTGGATCAAGGCAGTCAGGATTCAGACAGAGGGGTGGTTTGGCACAGACTGGCAGTGGAAGAGGTACAGTGCAGATTCAATTACCCCAGTGAGCACTGTGGAAAGAGGCACGGTGGTGAGTGTTGGAGACTATCTGGAGCTTGCCTTAGATGCGGCTTCTTTGACCACCAGATTATAAATTGTCCTGTTGCTATGGGAACTCAGTCTAGTATGAGTGGCAGATCGGGGAGTGAAGCTACTATTCAGCAGAGTAGAGGTAGTGGGACTAGACAGAGAGGCCGTGGTAGAGGCAAAGTGAGCATAGGGAGTCCTTCTATCAGGATTGAGGTACAACTTAGCCGACCTCAATCTCAGGCCTGAGTCTATGCCATGACTAGGCAGGAGGAACTCGACTCTCCAGATGTTGTTGCAGGTGCGCTACTTGTTTATGATTTTGAAGCATATGCATTGCTAGGTCTTGGATCTAGGCATTTATTCATCGCACCGCTTCTGGCATCTAGGCTACATTATGATAGAGAGCAGTTAAAGTATGGATTAGAGGTGAGTACACCAATAGGTAGTACTATAGTACTAGGAGAAGTTTACAAGAGAGGTGTGATTCGGATTGACCAGGTAGAGTTGGAGGCAGACTTGATTATACTACAAATGAGGGAGATAGACATTATCTTAGGAATGGACTAGCTCACTGCTCATAGGGCTATCATGAATTGCTATACCAAGGAGGTAGTATTAGAATCTCCTGGTTAGCCGAGGGCGGTTTTTAGAATAATTAGTTAAGCAGTGCCAGCTAGGTTGATATCCTTTATGAGAACATTGAGGTTGATGCAAGGTGGATGTGAGCTTATCTGACCCGTGTCATTGATACTATAGTTAAACAGAATGTGCAGGACATTCCCGTGATTAGGGGATTCTTGGATTCGTTTCCCGTGGAGCTATCTGGTTTACCTCCAGATAGGGAGACAGAGTTTACAATTGATTTAGTTCCAGGTGTTGCTCCTATATCTATTCCTCCGTATAGGATGGCACCTATAGAACTAAAGGAGTTGAAGGCTCAGTTACAGGAGTTGTTGGAAAAGGGTTTTATTAGAACCAGTGTTTCACCTTGGAGAGCTCCATTGTTATTTGTAAAGAAGAAAGATGGGACTTTGAGGTTATGCATCGATTGTAGGCAACTGAATCGGGTGACAGTGAAGAACAAGTTTTCGTTGCCTAGAATTGATGATTTGCTTAATCAGTTGTAGGGAGCTCAAGTATTCACTAAGCTGGATTTGAGATCAGGGTACTATCAGTTGAAGATAGCAGAGGCTGATGTGCCAAAGAGTGCATTAGAAGCAGGTATGGGCACTTTGAGTTTCTAGTAATGCCGTTTGGGTTAACTAATGACCCGGCAACATTTATAGCCTTGATGAATAAGGTGTTTCAGCCCTACCTGGATAGGTTTGTGATTGTGTTCATTGATGACATTTTGGTGTATTCAAAGAATAGAAAAGAGCATGTCAAGCATCTGAGAGTGGTTCTACAGATTATGAGGGAGAAGCAGTTGTATGCCAAATTCAGTAAGTGTGAATTTTGGCATGATCAAGTAGTGTTTTTGGGCATATAGTGACTGGAGAAGGCATACAAGTAGATCCAAAGAAGATAGAGGTAGTGATGAATTGGGAAGCTCCAAGGAATGTGTCTGAAATCTGAAGCTTCCTAGGATTGGTCGGATATTACCGGAGGTTTGTCGAGGGATTTTCCTTGATCTCAGCCCCTCTGAAAAAATTTCTGCGAAAGAATGTAGTGTTCAAATGGAATTAAAAATGTCAAGAGAGCTTTGAGGAGCTGAAGCATCGGTTCACTATGGCACTGGTGTTAACCATTCCGTCGGGAACTGGAGGATTTGTGGTGTATAATGATGCTTCGCATCAAGGATTGGGATGTGTGTTGATGCAGTATGGCAAGGTGATCGCCTACTCATGAAGGCAATAAAGGTGTCATGAGATTAACTATCTGGTACGTAGCGCTCAAGGTCTCATGCAGTTGTCTTTGCTCTAAAGATATGAAGACACTATCTATATAGAGAGACATTCCAGATTTATACAGATCATAAGAGCTTGGGGTATTTGCTAAGTCAGAAGGAGTTGAATATGAGACAGAGGAGATGGATAGAGCTGTTGAAAGATTATGACTGCACGATTGAGTACCACCCAGGGAAAGCTAATGTGGTGACTGATGCTTTGAGCAGAAAGTCTAATACTAGTATAGCTCAGATTCAGACATCGAGGTTATCTAACTTGAGTCATTTGAGAGCTTTAAATGTGGAGTTGAATCTGGAGCAAGATGAGGCCTTGAGCGCTACGTTGAAGTTGAGGCCAATGTTACATGATAGAATCAGAAAGATACAGAGTAAAGATCCTAATATGGTGAAGCTTATAGAGAAAGTGAATATGAGTCCGAATTCCGAGTTTGAGTTAAGAGATAGGACACTATGGTTGAAACAGAGGCTGTGTGTGCCTAATGTGGATGATTTAAGGAAAGAAATTCTAGAGGAAGCTCATATGGATGCCTATGTTATGCATCCTGGTACTACCATGATGTATAATACGTTGAAGCAGCATTTTTGGTGGCCTAGAATGAAGAAGCAAGTGGCGGAGTATGTTTCTAAGTGTATGACATGCTAGCAGGTTAAGGCTGAGCATCAGGCTCCAGTTGGGAAGCTACATTCGTTGCCTATTTCAGAGTGGAAGTAGGAACGAATTGCTATGGACTTCATTATTGGATTGCCTAGAACTCTGAGGCAGAATGATGTAATATAGGTTGTAGTGGACCAATTGACTAAGTCGGCCCATTTCTTACCAGTGAAAGAGAATAACTCACTAGATCAGTTGGCTTGGAGATATGTGAATGAAGTGGTAAGACTGCATGGGGTTCCAGTGTCCATTGTATCAAACAGGGATCCCAGATTTACTTCGAGATTTTGGAAGAGTTTGCAGTTTATTATGGGTACTAAGTTGAACTTCGGTATAGCATTTTATCCTCAAACAGATGGATAGAGTGAGAGGACGATCAAGACTGTTGAGGATATGCTTAGAGCTTGTGTATTGGAGTTCCAAGGAGCATGGGACCAATAAGTGGCACTTAACGAATTTGCATATAATAATCATTATCACAATAGTATTGGTATGGCTCCATATGTAGCCTTACATGGTAGGAAATGTTAGTCACCACTATATTGGGATAAAGAGGGCTTGAGAATGGTTGAAGGCCCAGAATTGATACAAGACACGATAGACAAGGTGAAATTGATTCGAAGCCAAATTAAAGCAGCTCAAGATAGACAGAAGAGTTATGTAGATCAACATTGAAGGGACATGAAATACAGTGTAGGAGACAGAGTGTTTATGAGAGTGCCACCTTGGAGAGGAGTATTAAGATTCGGTAAGAAGGGCAAGTTGAGCCATAGGTACATTGGTCCTTATCAGATCATCGAGAGGATAGGACCTTTGCCATATAAGCTAGCTTTATTGAATGAAATGCCTAAATTGCATAATGTGTTTCATGTGAATATGCTCTGTAGATACCGATCGAACCTGACACATGTGATACCGGCTCAGGAGATTGAGGTTGCTAGTAACTTAAGCTATGTTGAGGAGTCGATCAAGATAGTGGGGTCTCAGATGAAGCAATTGATAAGCCGAGTCATTCCATTGGTGAAAGTCCATTGTAGGAATCACTCAACTGAGGAAGCAACGTGGGAAATGGAGGAGCATATGAGGATATAATACCCCCACCTGTTCGAACAATTAGGTAAGAATTTCGAGGACTAAATTTCTTTTAAGAGGGGGAGAGTTGTAACACCCCGTTACCTATGTTGAGGCTAGAATAGTAAATATGAGAGATTATTAAGAAATTAGAAAATGCATTTCATGCTCATTCATTATATGATATGCTCATACTCTTAAATATTGAGTTTTTGCACATGAAAATAATTGTACATGCATTCATAGACATTCCAGGTATAATTGATTTATAATTGAATTATGAATGTGATTTTGTTGAGAATTGTGGCTTTTATATGTTGAAAATTGATTTGGAGAGTGTATTTAGTAATTTAGAATTTTTGGAGAATTTTAAAAAATTTTCTGAAAATTTGGGTATTTTTGGACTAGGAAAAATGCCAAGTCGCAAGACAATTGATAAATAGCAGTAGAGTTAAGAGTCAAATGGCAGTGAAAATTTTTATAAATGACATTTAGGTTAATGACATATATCATTGAAATTTGGAGACAACTGGAGTAGAAATTGGAGTTGATTAAACAAATTAAATGAGAAAACCTAAGTGAACTTCTAAGGAGATGACATGTGGCAAGTGACAATTTGTCACTTGCCAAGCCATGTCTTAAAACCCCCGATGCTTTCCAATTGAAAGACCAAGTTTAGAGTTTTTTCTTAATTTTTTTCTTCCCATTTTCGTGGCTTTCTCTTCTCCTTCTTCATGAATTGTGTTGTCAACCATCATCAACGTTGAACTTTGCTTCCATCTTTCAATTTCTACCTCCATTTTATTATTCCTTTCATTTACTACAAGAAAAGCCAACCAAATCCACCCTAGAATGATGATGGTCATGAGATACATGGGACAGCTAGGGTTGGTGTGTTGTTGAAGGATTTGGAGCTAAATCAATTAAGTGATGCTTTAATCTTCATGGGTTAATGTAAATGGGACTTTATGATAAGTAATTTGAGGTTTTGTTTTGAATATGAAATTCCTTAGGTAAATTCATGGGTGTTTGATTTATAAAGAGATTTTTGTCAAAGCAATTGAATTTAGTGAGCTAACATTATTCACGACTTAATGATGTGGGTGAATGAAGAGGTAATGGAAATTTGTTTTATTTTGTT
The DNA here is from genome assembly GCA_027563885.1 of Erythroxylum longipes. Lineage (NCBI taxonomy): Eukaryota > Viridiplantae > Streptophyta > Magnoliopsida > Malpighiales > Erythroxylaceae > Erythroxylum > Erythroxylum longipes. Next base: position 6,917 of record JAOQMS010043326.1, read on the forward strand.
GTCGTTATATGGTGTATGAAAGTGTAAAAATGTGATCAATGAATTAATGAATTTCTGCCTTGTTTTGTATTGATGATGGGTTAGAGCTAGCACGATCATAAAAATGGGGTTGGAAGAGTGATGATTTGTTGATAATTGATAAGTTGTTGTTGAGATGAATTAGGATGAAATCGATGATGAAGTGTGCTGGAAATAGGTTAGATGTAGTGTTTTTACAGAATATGCATCTGTATTTTAGACATATCTTGACCTACAGATATCTAAATAGGATGATTGTTGATTTATATTAAACTAGAGATGAATGACTACAATTTTCTTGCGGTATTTGAGTTTGAATTATGTTTTTAAAAGTGTTGAAATTTGTCTTGAAGTTGAGTTTAGGATTATGTCTCTGTTTCTAAACAGTATGTAGTAAATTGTGTATAACTTACACAATAGCCAAATTGTATAAACTTAGGTTCTTTAGAAACTTAAGACAGATGAACAATTGTTTAGAAGAAAACTTTGCCTAAAAACTCCATTTTTTAGGTGTAAAATGGAAGTGAAGTTCGGATATAAATAAAAGAAAAAAGGAGTGCAGCGGTTCAGAAGCAGGTCGCGTCGCGGTCGCGACTCTGCTAGGCAAACGCAGAAGTCATGATCGCGACACCGCTGGTGATTTACGGCAGTCGTGATTGCGCCCAACTCGAGTGTTGTTATGCGGGTGATTTTTATTAAACATGTGTTGGTATTTTGATGATATCTTTAGCTGTAGATGTCCAAATAAGGTGATTCTTGATTCAAATTAAATAGAGACATAATTCTACAGCTTTCTTGAAGAAGTCTAAATTTAATTCTGTCTCTAACACTTTCAAAATCTGGTGTGAAATTGAGTCTTGATTGAGATTGTAGTACTATCCGAGACAGAAATTATGTCTTGATGTTATCATAAAAACTGAATGGATTTAAGCTGAATCAAACAAAGGAATCTTCACAAAAGTTGTAGTTCACTCTTATCTTTCAATTGGTATTAAGTTTGTAATTTTTAGATATTTGAATTGGAAGTTATGAGTTGTACAATTTGAGGGTATGATCATGAGCTAGCCAAAAATTCAATTATATACAGTCTGTGGTATTGTGAGCACAACTCATAGGATACTGAACCAAATTGAATGATCTTGGTGTCATTATAACCTTAAGAGATAGACGAACAATTTTCTAGAGAAAGTACCCTCGAATTACTTCATTTTCGTTATTAGATTGATCATGGAAAGTTGACATGAAAGTGTGTCTTAGGAAATATCTTAATTGAAGAAATGAGTTATGAATTTTGATTTTTATGGTTTTATTAAGGTATAAACCATAAGCATAAATGATTCTTATGTGAGTTTGGAAATATATATGATTATGTGATGAGAATAAAGGAATACCCAAGATTGTCATGAATATGCATTGTACATATTTCATATACATACATGTGCATAAATGAATACGTATAACTGTGCTAAAGTGTGATATGTGTACATTGCTTGTTTTAGAGGAGCAATTGGAACGTCAACATTCGGATATTTTCGAAATTTCGAGGCAATAGTTTCGGAAGCAAGCGGTGAGTAACCTAGACGGTCTCACTCAATTATTGTTGTGTTAAATTCTATTTTGACTTATCCTATGAATGTGTGATGTTGTGTATTGAATTCCGGACATAAAGGTCTGATGATATTGAAGTATAGATGAGATATTGAAGTGCTACTTGTATATGAATGTGAAGAACTAAATGCTTCTTGACATGATTAATTGAATATGATAGATGCATTCCATACATGAATACATGATCAGATAATGAGAGTTGTGACCAGAGTAGCCACCGAAAACGAGATTAAAGCTCCAACGTGTTAAGAGCCAAAGGCTCACTATGTAAAATGAGTCATGTATCCCCCAACGGATAAGGGACAGTATAAATGAGCCCGGTATCCACAATGGATATAGGACAGTTTAGGCACTCGGTCACAACAACATAATAATTGGAAAAGAGTCACATGTGCATTCCATATAATTTTTATGTTTGATTGATTTAAATGCAATTGTCTTGCTCTTAAATGAAAATTTGATATGTGTTATTATATGAAAAAAATGCAATGATGTGAATTATCTGTTATTTGAAATGATATGTTGCATGAATTGAGTGAACCATCGATGATGGTTACCTCATCTAAGTTCGTAAAACTCACCCAAAATTGCACGTTGACATTTCAGGACTGAGAGAGGATTCTAGCTACTGAGAGACCATACAAGAAGCTTAATTCTTGTACTTTTGTGAAGAAGATATAGCTCAAAGGTCGATCAGCTGGACTGAAGGATTTAGTTAGATCTTTTGTATTTCCTCTTTCATGTAGTATATTTTGTATTAGGATATGATGATGCACATGTACAGATTTTTGAAAGCTACAATGTATTTACATTCAGATTTTTTAAATGAAAAGTGGAAATTTTGTTTTTAAAATTTGGGGACTTTCTTTTATGATAGTAGATGCCATGATTAAGTGGGACAAATTGCCATGTTATAAAGTGAAAGTGTGATAGTTAACACACCGTTGTTATAGGGTACATTTTATAATGTCATAAGGGTGTTCCGGCATGTACCTTATAGAAGTTGGGGTGTTACAGTTGTAGGTCATCTGCTATAGAAGATCGAATCATAAAGTTAGCTGACCTTGAGTCCATAGGAGTCAATTGAGAGTCTCCAGTATCTCAGTTTGAAGAAATGTCTCTAAGAATTCCTGAGAGGAGAGAGAGGAGGTATGATAAACTTATGAAGCTCAGTTTAATAAAATTTGAAAAAGTTCAGATTTAAATACCCAAAATCAGAACTCAAAATCTAGAAAATAACTAATGGAAAATGAATAAAGTGTGTATGCGTCCTGGAAAACACATTGCCCTTTATTTGCGTGATTGCGTTTTATGTTTAGGTTTTACTCGAGTCTTGGAGAAGGCTCGATGGTTGTGTTTTATGGCTAGAGAAATCTAGATAGCCCAGATCTGGAAAACAAGAAGGCAAAACAAAAAATCAATGATTTGTTGGTTGTTACAATTTTTTGTTTCTTGCGTTTGTGGGTTGATTATGAAAAATCGAATGCGTTTTTACTCCCTATTCTGTATGCATCCTCTGGATTATGTCTCTGCGTTTGCTCCTATTTATGCTCATTTTTGCGCATCTGTTTGATTTTGGTCTGTGTTCACTGGATTTGAGATTAAATGGCATGAACGCCACTGATGGAGTCTTCATCAGCGGCGTAATGCTGCTGTTGTTGGTTGTTGAGACGATGGGCGATTAATGCCCATTAAATGCAGTAAACAATGTGAAGCGGAGAAGGAAAGTGATGAGCGTGGCAACTGGAAACACAACGGGCAGGCGGCGGCGTGAGGGAAGCAGTTGTAAATGTGACAAGGTCGTTTGAAAACATGGGAGCATCGGTTTGAAAATGGGGAGCGGCAGTTTGGTGAAACTTTTGAATAACAAACGGTAGGCGCATGTCTAATGTCTTCTGAAACACATCTATACAAGAACGGATGCGCCCCACCTGTTTTATTTGATTTTAATGTTTTTAAAGCCTTAATTTCAATTAAATCAGTTTAATGGAGATTAAACTAGTTTATATTCCTAGAAAAATTGAAAAAGAGTTTTCTAAATATATGAAAATTGCTTTCAATGAGTAATGTTTATTAGCAATTTTTCGGAACTTAGTTCAATTTTTCAATAGTCAAATTATTAAATTAAATTAATTATCAAATCAATAATTAGATCAAGCTAAGGTTTTAAATGATTTCCTTCATAATTGGATTATGCTATAAATTATAAAGATAATGAGATTATATTTATTAAGATGAGATCTTTATTTCAAAATTAAAGTTATTATTTTTCTCAATATGATTAGGATTAATAATTATATTGATTCCTAATTAATTTTAGAAAGGTAGTTTCTAAAATTAAAATTAATTAGTTTCAATTATATTGAAATTAATTAATTAAAATCCTTAAAATTAAGAAAAGTGTTTTCTTAGGTAATTAAGAAAAATGCTTCTTAATTAAATTTATTTATTTCAATTTGATTGAAAATTTTTTAAATTTTAAATTTTATTTGTTTATAGAATTGTTATTCAATTCATTTAGAAATTGTTTCTTTATTTATCAATAATAAGTTTCTTGATTTATTAGAAATGATATTTTCTTGATTAAATTATGAAAAATGTTTTCATTCATTTATCAAAAAAAGGAACTTTCTTTAATATTTTTAAAAATAGTTTTCTAATTTATTGAAGAAAGGTTTTCTAATTTACTAAGAAATCAATCTCTAAATAAATAATATAGAGGACTTTCTCAATTAAATTTGAAAAGTGTTTTATTTAATTTTGAAATTAGTTTCTTTTTAATAATAGAAAATAGTTTTCTAATTAAGGAAAAGTAATTTCAAATGAGATTAAAAATAGTAATTGCTAATTAGACTATAAATATTTTTAATCGAATTAGAAAGTGTTACATATATAATTTTGGAAAAGGAGTTTTCTAAATTATAATAAGAAGAATAATTTACTGAAAATTGTTTTCAATTAAATTTTGTTAAAGGAGTCAAGATAAATTAGAAATAGTTTCCAACAGGATTTGCAAATTTGTTTTCAAATCAAATTAAATTCCTATTTGGAATAGGAATTTAATTTATATAGGAATCAGTGATTTTAATTTAATTTAATTTTTTCAAGGAGTTGGAAATGTTATTTTAGTTTATGAAGATCAATATTTAGAATCAAATGAACCTTGATATTTTATGCATATAATTTGATTATGAGTGTATAAGTTGCATGCTTTATTTATATGATTGATATATTGTAACACCCCCTCACCGTAGGGTACGCACCGGAACGCCCGTAGGTCATTCCGATACATATCCTATGATAAGGGAACGCTACGTACAATCACTACAGTTACTCCACATGGCATCACATCAATTTCAATAATAAAACATTAATTGCAACTCACAAGATTTTTAAAACCAAACTCTTCCTCATTTCATTGATCAAAATCAGAGTTTATACATCATCCCATTCTGTAC
>JAOQMS010043327.1:0-11999 GCA_027563885.1 Erythroxylum longipes
TTTTTCGACAAATTAAATCCCATTGGTTGTGGCATTCAATCATCTAAAGTCTTAATCTAGGTGATCAAGCTAAATTATGACTAAATATGCATTCCATCAAGCAAAAATCAATACCACAAAATTGTCCTAATCCAACATCAATCTTAACCTTAACAGAAAAGAAAAACTTACTCACACATTTATATCAATGTAACATAAATCATGGTCATAATATATATTGCATTAATTAAATCTACACAATTAAAATAAATAAGCAATAAAAATAAATTAAATCTTAGTGACAGCTGGGATCGAAAAATCTTGGCCAAGTCGCTGTCTTCTTTGGTCGCTTGTGTGAATGGAGTGGAGTGTGTGTTGTTGGAGTGGGGGATGCTACGTTGCTCTCCAGCTACTTCAACTTTCCTTCGCCACCAGCTGCTTCAACGTGGATGCTTCCTTCCTTGCTTTGTCTTCGTATTCTCTATGCTGTCCACTGCCACCAGCTCCACGTTATCTTTTTCCTATCCAACCATCTGCTTTTGATGTAGTGAAATGAGTGAAGGTTGCATCAATGAGTGGAGCCAGCTGCTTCGTTGTTCACGTCACCAGCTTCTTCAACTCCACCAGCTGCCAATGTGAGAGTCTCTAGCCACCAACTACTTTCTTTTGTTGCTTACCACCTCCTTCTTTCAGTTCTTTCCTCTAGCTCACGCACAACATAGCTGCACAACACTCATGCTTACGTTTTCTTCTCCACCAACTGCTTCCACATTTTATCTCCTTTGCCACTAGCTGTCTTCATTATTCTCTTGCCACCAGCTACTTACTGCAATGTTTTTCTCTCCCAACTAATGTGTATGTTGTTCAGCTAACGTGTGGGTGTTTTTTTACTGCATGTTTGATGGGTGGTCTCTAACGTCTCCTTGCTGCAGCTCCTAATTCACGCTGTCTAGCCTCCTGCATGTTGTTACTCTCGCTATTTTTTCTTTTGTCCCTTCTTCACATTGTTTTCTTTTTCTTCTTCCACCCCAGCCTTTCAACTTTTTGTGTTCTTTATTGATGTGACGATTTAATGCGGTCTTTGGTTCACACCACTATTTACGCACACCTTCAACACAACCTTCTTTGTTTTTCCATTTTCCACGTTCACTCCACTGCAAGCTTCTCTTCTTTTCCTATTCACTAACACGCTATTCTCTTCTTTCACTCACGCACCCAGCGTTTTTTTTCAACATAACTCCACCCTCTCTTCATGCACAATCACCTTCTTTTCTCTTCACTTTCTGTGCCAGCTGCCTTCTTCTTTTCGCTGCCACCTATATTCTTTTGTTTAATTTCCACCAACTTGCGTCGGACTCTCTTTGTCTCCATCTGTTTTTGCTGTCTTTCTCCACATACCCACACAGCACACTTAGCCAATATACTGCCGCCTCCCTACTACTAGCTGTGTAAACTATTTCATGATGTGACAAATTAATTGCTGTCTAAGCCTTCTGTTCATGCACACGCCACACAACACTTCACGTTACATTTTGGCTCTTGCTTCCTTTAATACCTTTTCTTGCTTTAGGCTTTTAAAGGTCCCAAAATCTAGTATGTGCCTAGAATTAAAACAAATAACTCTTAATTAGTAAAATTTAAGCATTAAATGGATAAGAGTTTAGTAAATTATGTATCAAAAATTTAATACAAAATGTCTATTAACAAATGCCATGATTAAGTTGGACAAATTGCCATGTTATAAAGTGAAAGTGTGACAGTTAACACGCCATTATTATAGGGTATGTACTGGAATGTCATAAAGGTGTTTCGGTATGTACCTTATAGCAGTGGGGGTGTCACATCGATGGTGGCCCTGTAATCGATATCTGATTTAGCTGGAAGGCTCTCATGGAGCTAAGCCTATTGCCCTTTTTACCTAAAAGCCTTAACTTAACATTAAAAGACATAAGCAATGGAGTTTTTCTTTTTTCTTTTTAAAGTTCGGTAGCATAATGACTATATTTTGACCTTCCCAAAATTTTCAAGTCTATGTAAAAGTTCAAAAACACTTCTATAATTAACTCAAAATCCCCATTACAAATTTTGGACTTTAAGTCCATTCACAAGCAATCCCAATAATCACTTTAATAATCTTTAAAAAAAAGCTCAGACATATTCATGCATTTAACTTTAAAACATTCATATAAATGCATTCTTTACACAAAATATATTCCAGAACATATTCATGAAAATGAAAATGTTCCCAAAACATTTACAAGGCCAAAATGCCTACATAGCAACACTTGACGAAGTTGACTACTCGTAAGGTAGAGTCCCTACTACTGAAGCCCCTAGTATGCACCTAGGAGGTTTCAATTAAAAATAGAAAAGAAAATGTGAGCTAAACGAGCTCAGTGAGTGCTAAATTTTCTATTCAAATCATAATTAACAATATAAACCTCCCTAAAAGAAATTTATCTCCATTGTTATAATTTAATACTAATAAGAAACATATATGCTTCCAGAAATCAAGTTTCTCAAACTACTTTTCAAATAAATAGTGGTGGCATTAAAAATGTCATGAATTGGTTACACGACATAGCCTATCATTAACTTCTTTGCCATATGGTACCTTTATGCATAAAGTCACAAAACTGGTTTTGCATTGTTTACTAACGATTGGTTATCCACGAGTTACGAAGCTAGTTCTACATTGCTTACTAGCACTAAGATAACTGCTATACATCAGTAATTATGAAGCTGATTATGCATCATTTACCCATAATCGGTTAATCATTAGTTATGAAGCGGGTTCTACATTGTTTACCTGCACTAGGTTAACCACAATATACCGGTAGTTACGGAGCTGGTTTTACATTGCTTACCCATAACTGATTAACCACTAGTTATGAAGCTGGTTTTACATCGCTTATCCATACTAGGTTAATCATTATACACTGATATATAACATATATAAAACCTACGGTATATCATAGGCTAGAAACCATTTCCTTTTTATCAACCAATAACATCATCTTAATGTAAACTCAAATTATATAAGATTTAACTTTCAAATTTCAATTCATATATTGCTGAAGCATAAACTTATACTAGCAATATTTAAATAAAACTTAATCAATATTCACTTCACGGTGGAATAAAAAAAATTATCATAAAATAAATTTAAATGAAACTCACATGTCATTAATTCTCTTGCAAATAATTTAGTCATATAAAACAATTAAAATACACTAATTGTTTTGCAAACTTATCACTAAGCACACTTACCCGTTCGGTTCCTCTCCTTTACATACACAAAATGCATGTCACTTTGACATTTATTTCTAAATTCGGAAATAAGACATTAAAACTATAAATTCAGTTTAACTTAATTTATAGTTTTAATGTCTTATTTTCAAATTTAGAAATAAATGCCTTTAACTGAATTTGAGATTAGTATTTAATCATTTAACACATACACTAATCGTATTTCTGCTCACTTCCATAAGCTAACCTATTGTTCCCCGTTTCCAAATATAACTTCGAAAGTCACTTAATTATCATATTTTATCCATACTAACTTGATAATTTATTCAAAACACTATATCACCCCATTTAATTTACCATATTACTTTCATGTGTGATAAGTCATGGTTATGACCTTTGTCCAGAATTCATACCTCCATTTGTTCCTAAATTTTCACATCGTAGACGTACACATTAGGTTTTTAGGTCTTCTATACATTTTTTCCCTATGTCTCTACTTTCCATATTGATAGGTGCTTAATTGATTATGAAATTGTTCCATAACACTTAGCTATTATTGACATGAAATTGCTTAAGATACTTACTTTGACTAATATGTGATTTTAGGTACAATTCAGAAGAAAAGAAGTTAAAGTGAGTCAAAGCTCTATATTTTGGCCATTTTTTGAAGATTAATTTTCACTTGTCTTCATGGAGCAAGAAGAAGAAAATTAAAAGACAAGAAGGACAAAAAAGAAAACTTAGAGAAGAAGAATTAAAGTTGTTCATAGCATGTAATTGGAAAAATAAGGAAGTAGGAAGCATTGCATGTTTCATGCAACAACGTGAATTGAAATGATGATGGAGAATCTGACCTACTGAGAGGCAAAGACCAAAATGACAACAACTCAAAACATGAAGAAAACCAAAACTAAAGCACTGAAAGTAGATGAAGGCAGCTGGAAGGATGCAGTCCATGACCAAAATGATGCAGCCAGATGGGAAGTAGAAGAACGCCAAAATGACAACGTAAATGGGAAGCTAGCAGACCAAGATGCAACATCCAAACAGCATAAACTTAGATGCCAGGAGAAAACAACGACGCAAACAATGTATGCGTTTAACACAAAAGTTTGTGTTAAACCGCAACGTTAAAAGGACACAGTAAATGCTGACGTTTTAGCGAAAACATGAGTAGGGTTTTAAAATGTGAATAGTAAGTTAGACCAACAAGTTAATTATCAAATCAAGAGAATAGTACATAGTTTGCAAGAGAGAAAAATAGTGGCGATAGAAAGAGATGGAGACGCTGCAAGGGGGCTTCAGTTGGGGTATTTTAATGGATTGAAGCATTTTTTTGGGAGAGTCCAATAAAGGGATAGACGTCTTGACGCCAGTTCAGAGGTGACATCGACTCCGACAACCCAGATTAAGTGTATTTCACCATTTTTTTGTTTCTTTCTCTAATTAGAAATTGATTATGTTATCCTATGTTAATTAATTTAGCTTTTGTGTATGGATAATCAAATTTTCTTTAATGTTTGGTTATTTGTGTATGACCTAATTGGGTATTGTGAAAAGATGATTTTAATGTGTTCATTGAATCGTTTATTTGCAAACCCATTGCTAGAATTTCAATATAATTCGTAATTGTTATGTTGAAATTTATGTGTAGAGACTAATGATTCGTAATCATTAGAGATAACATAACCTAGGTTAAATGACGCATCGCATGTGGTTGTTGCCTTGATTAATCAGTTTTCCTAATTCGTAATACTACTAACTAATTAAGTCTAGAGATCGTATCCTAGGTTATTCGTTGGTTAGGTTTAATTAATGATTGTATCTTGATTAAACACTACTTAAGGGAAAAATTAGGTTAATTATTAACCTACGATTAATTGTTGCTAGGAAAGGTTAGAGAACAACAAATAAACGAAATATGTTTAATTAGGGTGTAGGCTGAGATTGAACTAAAGAATCGAGTCCTAACTGAATTCACCACTTTTATCATTTTTCACATGTTTTTCTTTAATTTGTTTTTATTAGTCTAGTTTCATTTTATTTTCTAAATCCAAACCCCCTAAACCTAAACACTGATTAATTTCATTTCAAAAATTTTACACACACTCTTTGTGGGATCGACCTAAACTCACCATTACTATAGTAATAAGTCTAGTTATTTTATTTTGACTAGTGTTACGATGCGCTATCAATTTTAACGCCATTGTCGGGGAGTGCGATGTTTTAGTTTTTTATGATTTTAATTTGTTTTTTTTACATATTTGTTTTTAATTAGTTTCTTTTTAGTTATTTCTTAATCTTTTCATTTTTGTTTGGTTTTTGTGTGATAAAAAAAATCTGACGTGGATAGAAGTAATTTCTTTTATAACTCTTATTCTCAATCCTATAACCAAGGTTGGACTAAACAACCTAACTTTAGTTATAAATGGGATAACCGTTAGAATTACTTCTATGATAGTTTGTAGGACACATAGCAATTCTTGTGTGGACCAGAAGCTTTTTGTCACAACTCAGGTACATCTTTGGAAGAATTGATGAACGTTGTGATTGTTAACAATCTCCAATTTAAACAGAGCCTAGAACAGTAGTTGCAATGGTTCCAGTAGGAAATGAGGCATATAACGTCTAGAAAACAGAATGTGGCAAGCCAAATGGGTGAGATGGCAGTGAGGATCAACTACCTAGAATCAAAAACAGAAGAGGAGCAACCATGTCAACCTGAGGTATACCCAATGGAATTTAGTACATAAACCTTACAGAGTGATGAGGAGCTTGATAATTTTGAGAGCAATACTTAAGGAATTGCATATGAAGAAGAAGTTGAGGAGGAGCCTGAATTTGAAAAAGCTATATCTTTTAGCTTGGAGTTAAATATTGAGTTCCATTTTTTTGTTAAGAATGATTCTTTACTTTTACCTAGCAGGTTAGAGGAATTAAACGAGGAAGAAAAAGGTGAAGAGACATTCGAGATCTTTCAAGTAAGCATGGATTCAGTAGAGATCGAAAGTCTAAGGATAGGTGGATTCTGAATGGGGATGATGATCAACTAAGGCTCAATCCAGAACAACCTCGTGTGGAAGTGGCGTTAACTGTAATATATGAAGATCGTGATTCTATCACCTGAGGAGGAAACATGGAGTCAAGCCAGCGACCCTAAACCAAGGCGCTTCTTAGGAGGCAATCTAAAGGAAGTAAATTTCTTTTCTTTACATTTTTGCATTTCTTTTTATAAGCATATGTGTTCATTGTTGTTTTGTTTTTTTTACTTGTTTTAGGTTTTCATTCAAAATGAGAGAAAGAATAAAAAAACAAACATTTTCTCATTTTGTTGATTCTAAGGCTATATAGTCATGATTAGAGAGTGAATTGACTAGAGAATTTCATAGCAACTTTAGCATGTACTTTTACTCTTGTGATCGGTTGATGTGCACTATCTTTAAAAGAGTAGTGACTAGTAATAGACAAAGCTGGTGAGATTTTGAGCCTCATTTGACTGACACTTTCATATTAGTCTCATTGTCTTTTGATAATGTGTGACCTTCATGACATGAACATCCTGATTTTGCCTTGAATTTCTATTCGAGGCCACATTTTTATCATAAGCATTAATATGGAAATGATTAGGCATTCTTTATTTTATAAGCTATATTAACCAAATAACCTACCCCATTGACATGATTTTTCCCTTGTTAAGCCCACTTTGAGCTTAGCCTTTCTTTTTGTATCGACCACATTACATGCTTTATACTTAACCAAATGTCCTATTCAAGCCGTAAAGCTAGTGGAACATTTGTGATCGTTGAGTTTGTGGATGTACAAAATTTTAAGTGCGAGGGTGTACATATGTGTGGGTTGGTTAATGTTAGGATGTTTTATGTTGATGTAGTTTCTATTAATGTTAAAAAAAGAAAGGAAAAGAAAGAAAGAAAGAAAAGAGAAAAGTGCAAGAAAAGAAAAAAAAGAAAAAGAGAAAGAAAGAAAGAAAGAAAAAGAAAAAGAAAAAGAATGAAAAATTTTGTGTAAATAAATTTATCAAGGAGGAAGTGCAAATGAGTTTGCAAAGTTATTCATAATTAATACATCTTCCTAGAGTTGTAATGAATGTGTTATTTGAGTATGTTGAATATGAGGTAGAAGTTAACTTGGAAGGTTCACTCTTGTAGTTTTAATGTATTGTTGGCTTAAATTGTATGAGTGATTCCTTCGGATTGGTATATGCTTCATGTGGTTTGTGAGTGAGAGTTGAATTGGGTTGTGAAACATAAATGTTGCATTTGTCATAACTGATGGTACCCAGTTTTGATGAGTGTTAACTTATGCACTTAATGTCACATCGAGTGTTGTTTTATTTCACTAGCTTAATGGCTTTCAAGTTACTTGGTCCAAATACATCTCATCTTACCTTTATCCACATTACAACCTTGAAAAGTCCTTTGATCCATGAATTTGCTCGTGAATTTTAGTGCTGGAGAAATGGAATGATATGTAAAGTTGTGGATTGTCATGATCATGAATGGTGTTGATTGTACCTATGGATATGTTTTAGTTAAACACATTTTCTGAGTTTACCATTAGATTGCTCAATTTTTGAAGATGATGAATGTTAATTGATCATGAGTAAAAGCTTGGAATGTTGACTTCTTGCTATAATTTTTGAAAGTCATTCATCTTTGTTGTATTTATATATTCTTGGAAAATATGGGAAATGAGTAAATGTTATTTTTGGGTCTATGAGCTTAATTTTAATGTTTTGCCCGAGGACGGACAAAAGCTAAATGTGGGGGATATTGATAGATGATTAATTGATTAAGAAATTATTCTATAACACGTAGCCATTATTGACATGAAATTGCTTAAGACGCTTAGTTTGATTCATATGTGATTTTAGGTATAATTCGGAAGCAAAGAAGTTAAAGTAAGTCAAAGCACTACATTTTGGCCATTTTCTGAAGATTAATTTTAACTTGTCTTTGTGGACCAAGGAGAAGAAAATTAAAAGACAAGAAAAAATAGAAAATACAGAGAAGAAGAATTAAAGTTGTTCACAGTATGGAGCTAGAAAAATAAAGTAGGAAGCTTTGCATGTTTCATGCAACAACGTGAATTTAAAAGATGATGGACAGTCCAACCCATTGGGAGGCGAAGACCAAAATGATGACAAACCAAAAAATGAAGAAAACCAAAATGGCAGCGCTAGAAGCAGATGAAGTTTGCTGGAAGGAAGCAATCCATGACCAAAATGACGCAGCTAGATGGGAAGTAGCAGCACACTAAAACGACGGCACAGATGGGAAACCAGCAGACTAAGATACAATGTTCAAGAATTTTCTTCTGGCATTTATGTTTCTGCTACATGGACATTGCGTCTTGGTCTGCTGGCTTCCCTGTTGTGCTGTTGTTTTAGCTCGCTACTGCTTCCCATCTACACTGCATTGTTCAGAGTTAAAAGGAGGACATATAGTAAACATAGACGCTTTGTTCAAGAAATGAGGAGGGTTTTAAAATGTGAACAGTAAGTTAAACAAACAAGTTAATTTGTTAATTCAATAGAAAAGTATCGAGCTTGCAAGAGAGAACAATAGTGGAGACAGAAAAGAGAGGGAGGTGCTGCTAGGGGGCTTCGGTTGGGGTATTTCAATGGGGCTGAAGCATTTTCTTAAGAGAAACCCATGAAGGGCTAGACGTCCTGACGCTAGTTCAGAGGTGATATCGATGCCAACGACTCGGGTTAAGTGTATTTCACTTTTTTTTTGTTTCTTTCTCTCATTAGAAATTGTTTGTGTTAATCTATGTTAATTGATTTGGGTTTTATGTATGGATAATTATACTTTCCTTACTATTCGGTTATTTGTGTATGAACTCATTGGGCATTGTGAAAAGATGATTTTAATGTGTTCATTGAATCATTTATTTGCAAACACATTGCTAGAATTTTGACATAATACGTAATTGTTATATTGAAATTCATGTGTAGCGACTAATGATTTGTAATCATTAGGGATAACAGGACCTAGTTTAAGTGACGCATCACATGTGGTTGTTGCCTTAATTAATCGAATTTTCTAATTCGTAATGCTACTACTTAATTAAATATAGAGATCGTATTCTAGGTTATTCGGTAGTTAGGTTTAATTAAAGATCATATCTTGATTAAACACCACCTAAGAGAAAACTCGGGTTAATTATTAACCCACGATTAATAGTTGCTAGGAGAGGTTAGAGAAAAACAATTCAATGAAATATGTTTAATTAGCATGTAGGCTGAGATTGAACTATAGAACCGGGTCCCTACAAAATTCCCCACCTTTATCATTTTTACATGTTTTTTTAATTTGTTTTTATTAGTCTAGTTTTATTTTATTTTCTAAATCCAAACTGCCCAAACCTATACATCGATTAATTTGATTTCAATAACTTTACACACACTCTCTGTGGGATCGACCTAGACTCACCACTGCTAAAGTAGTAGGTTTAGTCATTTTATTTTGACTAGCGTTATGACGCGCTGTCACATATTGTGAAAATCATGCCATTTGAAGTTCTAAATTAACAAATAAGCACCTAACATCACAAGTTGCTCTAACACAAGGGCATCATCGAATCACCCTTTTCAATATGAAATTCTTCAGCCAAAATTAGGTCAGGTCTCTTCTAGGAATTTTTAGCACTATGTTTAAGGTTTCATTTCCAATTGAAATCACCCAGTTTGGAGGTCTGTAGGCCGATTTATAGCAAAAACAGGATTGGTTTAAACAAACCTAAGACAAAAAATTACTACACGTTACTCTCTTGTCATATTCAACCAATTCTATGCAAAGAAACATCAAAATAACACCAAGGCACCATTGATCTTAAACACATCCATCCTATACTAAAAACCTATAAAAAATAGGAATTTAAGCCAGGAAAACTTACCACTTTTTCCTCCAGTCTTTTGGGTATTTGTTTAACACCTTTACTTGAACAAGATCTCTTCAAATCCTCATCAAAACCCACCAACAATGGAAGCCCTCTTCTTCCTCGCTCCTTGGCCGACTTTCACACTTGTTACTCTTCTTTTCACTTTTTTATTTGGTCTCTCACGTTTACTCTCTCTCAAACACTCATGGTTATGTTAAATAATGAAGTTAAATGTCTTACTTGATGGTTTTTATACTCATTTAATTGATTCCACATGTCACCTTCCTATTGGTTCTCTTCTAATGACTCATCCTACATTAAAAGGGAAAAGGGGTAAAAAAGTAAAAAGTTTAAAAAAGATTCCGCCCTTCTTCATTGTCTATCCCTAACTTTGGTAAGAGTCGGTTTATCGAAATAGAGATTTAGTAAGAATTGAATTAGGTTGGAATCCATTTCCTATCATTTCTATTCATTAAAATATTTTTTAGATTATGATTAACAAAGGGGGTATTATTCCTATAACTAATTTAGGTTTTGGGTAAATTATGAATCAAGGGATCATAATTCCACAATTTGAATTGGGGATTATAAATTAGGGTTAAAGATTATAACTAAAAAAATAGTAATCCATCTTAGGACTGTTTAGACCTAGTAATTCGATAATTACATAATTAATTAGATTTTCATTAAGGTCGACTAAAACCCCCTTTCTCTCAATTGGTAGTTCCTAGGTTGATTTTCAATTGATCTGTGCAAAATTAGTATCTTGTTTATATTTCTGAATTTTAATTCTCGTAATCGATTGTTTGGTTGATTAATTTTCTACATTAGTTGTTTATTTTGAATTGTTGCGATTTAGTTTAGCCTTAGATTTTAGAATTAGATTAACCCTCCTTATAGGATCGATACCTTATGTGCTATGCGAATGACCCATGCACTTGCAGAAATATCGAGGTTATAAATATTAAAATTTTTTTATAGCATAACACCCCGATTAAGTTTTTGGCGCCGTTACTGGGGAGGTGATAGTTTAGCTCTATAATTTAAAGCGTTTAGATTAGTTTTTAATTTTTTGTTTGGTTCTTTAATTTTTATTTTAGAATCGTGCTCTTGCATGAACGCAATATTCACGAGAGGTTCGAGTAGTGCAGTAGGGACGTTAGATTTAGATATTACTTGACTAGAATGAACCCTTAGGAAAGCTCTGCGAGAAGAAGACAAAGAGAGTAAAAAATCAATAATGGACGACAAATTCCAATAGAACATAAACCGCAGAGTGAACCAAGGCCTACAAAAAAGGACCCTAATGGACTTCATGAGGTCGGGTTTCAACGCTACTAAACAAGGAGTGGCTAGACCACCTGTTCAAGCGGCCTCGTTTGAGATTAAGTTGGCCCTCCTAAATATGCTTCAACAGAACGTGAAATTCTATGGATTGGCGAATGAGAATCCCGACGCGCACATCATGAATTTCCTCAAGATCTGTGATACCTTTCGATATCATTAGATCTCGAAGGATGCTATTATAATTAGGATATTTTCCTTTACTCTTAGAGACAAGGCTAAGGCTTGGTACCACTCACTGATCCCAACCAACATCACAATATGGGATCATCTTGTACGTTCCTTTTTGGAAAAGTATTTTCCGTTGACCAAGACCATTAAGATAATTAAGGAAATCATTAATTTCCAACAAGGTGACAGCGAATCAATCTACGAAGCATGGGAAAGATATAAGGATTTTCAAAGAAAATGCCTACACCATAACTGTAACATCCCCTCACAAATGGGAAGGGTAAAATAGTAATTTGGAACGGGTTAGGAGTGTTTAAAATTGTTTAACTATGTTCCTGCATTCATATATGCAC
>JAOQMS010043328.1:0-11997 GCA_027563885.1 Erythroxylum longipes
AGAGGACGAGGCAAGGAGGGGACAAGCAGGTTTCTATGGAGATGACTTCCTCGGACAGCTTATGAAGTTATATCATGCATCTGACAAGACCAAGCAAATAACATTAGATGACTTGATTGATGAGTGCAAGACCTTCTATATTGCAGGACAGGAGACAACCTCTTGTGCACTCACCTGGACGATCTTTCTTCTGGCAATTAACATAGATTGGCAGGAAAAAGTGAGGGAGGAGGTCCTCGAACAATTTGACAGAAAAGTTCCAAGCCCTGAAGGAATTGCAAGATTGAAGGCTGTAAGGAAAATCCCTTGTACAATGAATTTTATGTCATTTATGATTCACTTTAAAATCTCTACCTTTTTGCTTGTAGATGAACATGACTATCCATGAATCTCTCAGACTATATCCACCAATTCCGGTTACTTCACGAGAAGTCCAGAGGGGAACGAGATTAGGAAAGCTAATAGTTCCAGCTAATATGGATATCTTTATTCCAGTACTAGCATTGCACTCCGATCCTCAAATCTGGGGAGATGATGTCCACCATTTTAGGCCAGAGAGGTTTGAAGGAGGAGTAGCTAAAGCTTCTAATGACAATGCCTCTGCGTTTCTGCCATTTGGTTTGGGACCTCGATCTTGTGTAGGCATGAATTTTGCAGTTTCTGAAATAAAGATTGCTCTTGCAATGATTGTGCAGCGCTACAGGTTTACTCTTTCACCATCTTATCTCCACTCACCGGTCGCTGTCATAGGAATGTGCCCACAACATGGGCTTCAAATCATGCTCCAGAGGCTATGAAAAAAAAATGGAAGCAAACACAGTAATAAACAAGGCCTGATTGTTGAAGCTTTTGGAGGCTCGCTTAAGTCGTTTAAGGCGCACAATCGATCATTCGGATGAAGCTTGAATGCAGCATGTTTAATACAGCAGTGTAATAACATTATCTAATATACAATCACGTTTGTCTAGATAGGTAAGAATAAAAAACTTGTATCTGGTGAACTTGATAGATCTGATTTCGTCGCAGCAGCTGTGACAAATTCGGTTCTCTGTTGATAGTTTCTGTAATTGTCATACTTTTCCGTTATATGTTAGAAGATCTAAAGTATACTGTTGAGGAGTTTAACTTCAACAAAGAAGTACGGTTCAACTTTCATGAGTTTGGCCGGACTTGGTGTAGACTAATTGAAGAATCATAATATCTGAAGGGATGGCTAAGGTCACAAATCATAATATGTCTGCGTTTCTTCCATCTGTTTTGGGACATCAAACTCGTGTTCCCTTGAATTTTCGATCTTACAGATATCAAGAATGCGATTTTGACAATTCTGCAGTGCTGCAGATTTTCATTTTCACCAAAGAATGTACAGCCACCAGTTCAAGTTTTCATATAAAATGGTCTGCAAATCATGCTTGACACATTGCTAATTAGAATCGTAAGAGATTGATCCATTGGTTGCACTCGACTCTTCAAACTTCTCAAACTATGAAACTCTAAGCATCCCATTAAGCAGAAGCTGTAACCAGTTAATTTTTATCATAATTCATCCCAAATGATGAACAGCTTTCTCACACCTTGTTCTGTCAATGGCATCTCAATGATAATACAGCCGTTGTGTAGGATCCATCGTTGTGCCACCGGAATCTCACTGATTAGGACCTGCTACTATGAAATACACTAGTTCTCACCAAGAAACAAATAAAAGTGTATATTGTGGGAAATTATTCAGAATTCCTATCTGCATAGTAAATACACAATTTGCATAGAATAATATGCTTTGAAAGGAATGGTGTGATCGCCTCTTCGGTTGGTGTCTGATCACAGTCGAGAAGTTCCAAATGTATTGGACAATACAGTCGGCTAAAACTTCATATTTTAACGCATAATAAACGAACAAAAGAGATTATTTTTTCAAAAACCTGTTGATAAAGTCTAGAGCTGCTTTCATCAAACAACTATGGTGACACATTCAAGGTCTTGTTCAGAAATCTCAAAAGAAAGCAAACAAAGTTCTTGCCATAAAAAGCCAAAATCTAGATGAAGTCATTCATGGAAGCCCTTTAACGTATAAGGTCGACCTGCAATCATAGAGTTTTCAGTTTATAATCTATATCTTGAAGGTGCACTTTTGAAGATTGAAGAATGAACCTTCCACTAGCTGCTGTAGGACAAGCCTTTCAAAAACCTTGAAGATTTCCTGCAGACTCCCTCAACACTGTTCACGCAGGCTGCAATGAGTTTGAAGATTTTTTTTTAACTTCTGTACCTTGATTTGTATTCAGAATGTTTCTTTAAAGTTGTAATGATACTTCCACACTGGCTTATGAATGAATGATTATAAATTGGTTGTATTTTTGAAATTCTTAGTCACTCTCATATGGAATCCGAATAACACCTTCTCTTTTGAGCTAAACTTCAGTTTTGAGTAATGTACTACTTTAGATAAGAACTTCTAAAGATTTTGTTTCTAAAGAAAAAACACAACAAGGAAAACACAACAAGATGAACACAGCAGAAATTCTAGAAAACAAAAAATGAACTGAGGACTTATATTGAAATTTTTTTTGTATTTCTCTCTTACAACTTGAAAAAAATGAAGATGAGCTTTATAATAACTCTAAAGCATCCTGATACACTTTTGGAAACTAACTGAAAGATCGGATCAGTTTTCTGCGATTGCAATTGCTTCATTAGAATTACAATATATGGTCACACATTTTTCTCTCAATTCATCTACATCCATCAGAATTTTCTTCAACCATTGAGTTTGTTTAGCAGCCATATTCACAGCCACACACTCAGCCTTTGCTGTGGATTGTGCAACTACTTTCTGCTTCTTTGAACTCTATGCAAAGATACCAGTCCCCAAATTACAACAAAATCCACTCCTACTTTTGCAATCATCATTTCCAGCATAGCTTGCATCACTAAACACATACAACTCCACATTTTCCCTTCTTCCATACCATATCCCATGATTGACAGTATGCTTCACATACCTCAACACTCTCCTGGCATACAATGCATGATATCTCAAAGGATTATGATTAAAACCAGCTAAGATGTCCACAGCACATGCAATGTCTGGCCTTAATGCACATAAATACATTAAGGAACCAATCATGCTTCTATAATAGGTTTCATCAAATTGTTCACCTGGTTTGGTAGCTTCTAACTTCAGCTGATGTTCCATTGGTTTTGTCATGCCACTGCTGTCTTTCAAATTGAATTTTCCAATCAACTCCTCAGCATACTTTCTTTGATGAATGAAGATCCCATCCTCTCTTTGCTGTATTTCCAGTCCCAAGAAGTACCTCATCTCCCCTAAATCTATCATTTGAAATTCTGATTTCATTGATTCCCTAAAGTCCTCCACAAGCTTATCTTCAGTGCCTATTACCAGCAAATCATCAACATATACTGAGCATATCAATTTCCCTTCAGCATAACTCTTAACATAGAGTGTTGCTTCACTCTTGCTTCTCTTAAATCCACTTTGCATCAAGTAGTTGTTTATTCTCGAATACCAAGCTCTTGGAGCTTGTTTCAAGCCATACAATGCCTTCACCAGCCTATACACCTTCTGCTCTTGTCCCTCCTTCACATAACCTTCTGGTTGTTTCAAGTACACTTCCTCATCCAACATCCCATTCAGAAATGCACTCTTCACATCTAGCTAATGCACTTTCCACCCATTATTTGCTCCTAAGGCCAACAACAGCCTCACAGTGTCTAACCTTGCCACTGGAGCATAAGTTTCTGTATAATCAATCCCATACTCTTGTTTGTAACCCCTTACAACTAGTCTGGCTTTATACTTGTTGATTGTTCCATCTAGATTCAGTTTTTTCTTATAAATCCACTTGGAATCAACCACCTTAGTTTCAGGATTTGGCAGATCCACTAATAACCAGGTTCCATTTTATTCAATTGCTCTTATCTCCTCATCCATTGAGTTTTGCCATACACCTTGCTTGACTGCTTGTTTGTATGTCACTGGTTCGGATTCTATAGATAAGTCACACTTTATAATGGTTAGAGCTTCATCTGTCTCCTCTCCATCACCTGCATTGTACCTGAAATCAAAAATGGGGTTAGTTTCTCTATAAATGGAGGCCAAGTCTCTTGTTTTGTGGGCACTATCTGAACTTGAAGTTCCATTTTCAAAACTTGATGTGGTCTCCTCCTGAATTCCATCATTAACGGAATCATTGGAACCTTGTGGATCTAATTGAATTATCTTCTCCTGAGATCCATCACCACTATCCTCTTCTATTGTCTCATCCTCATTGACAATGTTCAGTGGAAGTTCAATCTCCACTCTTCCAGAATTTTTGCCAACTTGCTCTTCCCATTTCCATCCTCCATTCTCATCAAATCTCACATCTCTGGATACCAGAATTTTTTCTGTTTCTGGATTGTAGATTCTGTATCCTTTGGACTCTCAACTATATCCCATCATGACTCCTTTGATTGCTTTCTCATCTAACTTTCTTCTTTTAGCTTCAGGAATGTGCATATATGCTATGCATCTAAAAACTCTCAAATGCTGCACTTTCGGTTTCACTCCAAACCAGACCTCAAATGGAGTCTTTCCTTCCAATGATCTGGTCTTCAATCTGTTCTGCAAGTACACTGCTGTATAACATGCTTCAGTCCAGAACTTCCTTGGCACTTTCATCCCAAACATCATCGATCTAGCCATCTCCACTATGCTCCTATTCTTCCTCTCTGAAACTCCATTCTGCTGTGGTGAGTATGCTACAGAAAATTGATGAAAAATCCCTTCATTTTCGAAGTATTTCTTTAGCTCATTTGAGACATATTCTCCTCCCCTATCACTTCTCAAGCATCTCACCTTATTCCCACATTGACTTTCAGCTTCATCTCTCCATACCTTGAACAATCCGAACACTTGATCATTTGTTTTCATAAAGTAAATCCAAGAGTATCTTGATGCATCATCAATGAACTCAACATAATACCTACTCCCTCCAGCTGATGGTGTGTACATTGGTCCATATACATCAGTGTGTACCAATTGTAGCCTCTCTGTTGCTCTCCAGTCACTTGTTGGGAAGGGTAAGACATGACTTTTTCGTTTGGCACAAGGTTCACACACACTCTTCAACTTGGAGCTTAATTGAGGCAATCCTAAAACCAACTCCTTCCTTTGCATTTCAATTATATAATCGAGGCTTGCATGTCCATACCTCCTATGCCACAATTGAGTTAGTTCATTTATTGGTATTGCAGCAAATGCACCTTCAACTTCTGCCATCTTCAATTTGAAAACTCTATTCACCATAGGAATTTTATGTATCAGCTCACCTTCTTCATTAAAAATCTTACACATTCCTTCTTCAAAATGCACTTTATAATTCCTTTCCAAAAGCTGGCCAACACTTATAAGATTTTGATCAAGCTCAAGTATATAATAAAATTCCTCAAGTATTGTGTTTCCTTCCCTTGGTTCTAACTTTACAGCGCCCTTCCATGTAACAGGTAAAATATCTCCATTACCTATTCTAACCACAGCATTAACTCCATCATTTTTCCCTACAAATGCCTCCTTCTTCTTTGTCATGTAGTTGGAACAACCACTTTCTATCAACCATTCATTTTCCTTCTCATTTATCACTTCAGATTCACACATATTGTCTGCAAATTCCCTTTTCAAGTCTTGGCAAACTTCTGCTACAAAAACACTCTCTTCGGTTATGGTTTTCTTTGATTGGTTTTTGGTCTGTAAAGGTCCAGGTTGGGTGCTTAACATGTTTGGTGAGTTGTTTTGAGAATTTGAATGAGTTTGTGGTTGAGAATATGGTACAGTTTCAATCACAGTGTTTGAACCTTGAAGTTGTTGGCTTGATTGGCTAGGCATTGTTGTTTGAGTGGTTTGATGGGTTTGATATGTTAAACTTGATTGAGTGGGGTTTCGCTGAGTCATTTAAAGGTAATAGACATAAGGTTGAGGGATCACAGAAGGTTGAGTCAATGGAGGTTGAAACATGTGCGATTGAGGTACTGAAAATGGAGTTATGCTAGGTTGAGCTAGTTGAGATGGTTGATGGTTTTTAGATTTTCCAGCAAAGTGTGCTTGGTGCATTTGTGATTCAGAGGAATGTTGGTAAGGCTGTGTTTGAGTTGGCATCATATTTGGTGAGGTATTGAGTCTTTGTAGAGGACGTATTGGTGGTGGCTTGCCAAAAAGAGTACTTTGTGGATTTTGCTATTCTTTCAGCCACTTTTCATAGTAAACTCTTTTAGTGTGTCCCCTTTTCCTGCAAAAAATACACTCAACATTGTCATTCCAATAGCATTCTTCAGCTACATGATTATTCCTTCCACAAAATCTACAATTTGCAAACATGCCCCATCTAGTCATTCTTGATCCACATTGCATTCAGATGTCTTTATTTCCAGGTGAGATTTTGGAAATTTAGGTAAGGCATTTGTGGTGAGGTTTGTGTTGGAGGATATATATGAGTCGGATAGGATTGGCTTTGTGGATAGGAAGTCATCTGGTGAGAGGGTTGAATGTTGTGTAACAGATTTGGCCTATGTTGATGGGGTTGGACTTGTGCAGGTTGTGATTCAAGTGTGTTTTGATTTTGTGTGTAACTTGGTGGATTCTCTGGTATCTTAAATCGTTCAGCCTTCAATGCATACTCTTCCCCTTCTCTTCTATTTCCATGTCTCTCCTCATGCATTTCCAAAACATTGAAAACTTGCTCCAAAGTGACAAATTCTGGATCATTGGTGAATTGCCACTCCACAGGAGCTACATTTGCTTCAAACCTCAATGGCAATCTACTCAAAAACTTATCTACCAACCTCTCTGTACTTGTGTTTTCCCCAAATTCCTTCAGCTGCTGCACCAAGGTCAAGAATCTGGTTTTTGCTGTTGACACACTCTCTTCATCCCTCATCGAGAAATTTTCAAAGCTTCTCAAGATTGTTTGTTTTCTCAGCCTCAATGTTTGAGCTGATCCCACATACTCTATTTTCAGTGTATCCCATAACTCCTTAGCACTCCTACAACTAGCATGCCTCGGCAAAATTGATTCACTTACCACAAATCTCAAGAAAACAAGTGCTCTGAAGTCTTTGTCTCTATCTTGGCTCAATCTTGTCAGATCTGCTTGAGTTGTGGTTCCAAGATCTTCAGTTATTCCTTCAGCTACTACATTCCAGCAGTCACTAATCCTGAGGCAATCCTCCACTCAAAGAGCCCATGCTTTGTAGTTTTCTCCAACCAACACTGGTATATTGGCCTGAACATTCTGCAAGTTCATCATTTGGGAACTCATACCTGTCATGGCTTTGTTTGGTCCAGACTAAGTGAACCTTGAAGCTCTGATACCATTCTTGAAGGTGCACTCTTAAAGATTGAAGAATGAACCTTCCACTAGCTGCTGTAGGACAATCCTTTCAAAAATCTTGAAGATTTCCTGCAGACTCCCTTAACACTGTTCACGCAGGTTGTAATGAGTTTGAAGATTTTTTTTAACTTCTGTACCTTGATTTGTATTCAGAATGTTTCTTCAAAGTTATAATGATACTTCCACACTGGCTTATGAATGAATGATTATAAATTGGTTGTATTTTTGAAATTCTTAGTCACTCTCATATGGAATCCAAATAACAACTTCTCTTTTAAGCTAAACTTCAGTTTTGAGTAATGTACAACTTAAGATAAGAACTTCTAAAGATTTTGTTTCTGAAGAAAAAACACAACAAGGAAAACACAACAAGATGAACACAGCAAAAATTCTGAAAAACAAAAAATGAACTGAGGACTTGTATTGAAATTTTTTTTTGTATTTCTCTCTTACAACTTGAAAAAAATGAAGATGAGCTTTATAATAGCTCTAAAGCATCCTGATACACTTTTGGAAACTAACTGAAAGATAAAGACACAATCTGAAAAATAAAACTAGACCAGTACAAGCATTTCCTTATTTGCCAAAACATAAAAGCAAACAATTTGTCTTTTTACCAAAACAGAAACTAAACTCTTCAACAGCTAATTAATTCTTTAGCATATAAAATCCTGACATTGTAAATCTGGTTGTCAGCCAAGAAGGTGAATTGCATGATGTCCCAGCTACATGTTTTGTTTAACTTTAATAAAACTTGATTATGCTGATTAATCTCCCTTGGATCCAGTTTCAGATTTTGCTAGCTATTCTTCCTGCCCTGCATTTCTTCTTCTGTTCTGTTGTTCTTCATTCTGCAATTCCTAAATTTCCATTGTTGCTTCCATCTGCTCTTCATCTTCATTTTTGCATTGCCTTTCACTTAACAAAATTTGATCTTCATTCCTTTGATCCATGCATTCTCGAATTATGCTGAAGATCATCATTTTCAGCTTCCATTTGCTTCTGAACTCCTTCAGCTTCCCTCTCAGCTTCCCTCTCAACTTTCTTTTCTTCCTGATTTTTACTGACATAGCCAATTCCTCCATCATTTTCAACACTTCAGGCTACACAAGGCAATTCAAATCAACACTATACTACTACTTATTGAGATGAAAAACCTCGTAAGCTATTTCCTAACTCACTTGTTTCTGTATTTTCTCTTCATTCTCATCAGGTTCATCAACAACGTATGGTTAGCCCTGATTCGGACGCAATTGATGATGAGGTCTCAAAAGATACAAGGCCCTTCTTAGAAATTCCTCTATGAAACACCAAAGAGATATCCAAAATGAGCGGGGAAACCAGGAACTGTCCAATGGAATTAACACATGAAATGCTGCCAAGAATCCAACCACACATTTAGCCATGGATCAAAGTCTATGGTAAGAACAATACTTTTAATCTAATATTTCAGCACCAGTAGTCTTGAATTATAATTGGAATCTACACAAATTCTGACAGGGATGAACTTCCTTTTCTGGTATGGTACTTCACCTCAACTAGTGATCACTGAACCTGAGCTTGTTAAAGAGATAATGTACAGTAAAGAAGATGTGTTCTATAAAGTGGAATACTATGAATACATTCAAAGATTATTAGGAGACGGGCTTGTCTTATCTATAGGTGAGAAATGTTTAAAGATGCGTAAGACTTGCAGATCATGCTTTCCATGCAGAAGGGTTGAGAGTAAGTTCATGTTTATACCACAAAAACTTGTTGCTGCTATGTTTATACCACAAAAACTTGCTGCTGCTAAGCGATTCATAGCAGAACTGGTAAATGGATCCTTTTGTAGGGTATGTGAAGTGAAGAGCCAAGGAGAACCTCGACTCTTAGAGAAAAACTCAATATTATTGATAGCTAGATTTCTGGGCAAACCAGCAAGCTTCCATACAAAGAAAGATCGAGAACGATAACAGAAGAAAAGATGAGAGAAAAGAAGAACTAACAATTCCAGACATACCCTTCTATTTTCCCAACACAGTACATATTTTGTGTGACTGTGATTTGTATAATGAGTTTAGTGACGTGTATAATGAGTTTAGTGATGTGTATAGTGAGTATAATGCATTCTGTGCCTATTAAGTAACATAATCAGCTAAATGAATAGGACAAGCAGTAACCCTAACACCCCTGAATGCCACCATTGTTGATTGAGCTATCTCTGTGACGTGGGATGGAAAATTGACCTGCTGCCCATTCACTTCATTACTCCCATCCTGAAAAAGAACCTTGTTGTAAGGTTTGAGCAAGTAAAACTCCTTAATAGCTTCCCCTTATCCTCCCAGGTGGCTGTGTCCGAATCCAATCCATCCTACCTCACGAGCCATTGTTCCATCAACTGTTCTCCCTATTTAATTAATCGACGTTGCAGGACCTCCACAGGCTGTAAAATAAGGGTGGAAGTAGTATCAACCAAGTGAAGAGGAGTCACTTGAGTAGTAGGGATACCTACACACTGTCGCAACATAGAAACGTGAAAGACGGGGTGAATTCGAGCAGCTTTAGGAAGCGTCAATTTATAAGCAACCTTCCCTATGCGAGCAACAACCTAAAAGGGGCCAAAATATCAAGGCCCAGGCTTACTGTGTTGCCTCAAACGGACTGAATGTTGGCGATAAGGCTGAAGACGAACATATACCCACTCGCCAACATTAAAAACTACATCCCGTTAGTGTTGGTCCGTATAAGACTTCATTCTATTTTGAGGCCGCAACAAGTTTTTCTTCAGTTGCTGTATAATTTCATCTAGGTGTAACAATTAGCATTAGTAGAACTATCCCGAATGTATCTAGTAAGTTTTGGAGGTGGTCTCCCATATAACACCTCGAAAGGAGTGACTTTGGCCGCCATCTGAAAAGAGATATTATACCATAACTCGGCTCAAGGAAGGACAGAAACCCAGGTAGTTGGATTGTCACCTACAAAACACTGCAGATACATCTCAAGTACCTTATCAATCACCTCTGTCTAGCCATCAGTTTGAGGATGATACGTCGTACTAGGTGAGAGTGTTGCTCCCTGCAGCTTGTTAATTTCCTTCCAGAAAATAGTCAAAAATTGCAGATCACGATCGGTTACAATGGACACCGGAATGCTATGTAACCTAACAATTTCAGCAACAAACACCGCTGCCACCGATTCACTAGTTACCAATGATGATAATGCCAAGAAGTGGGCATACTTAGAAAGACGATCCACCACTACAAGTATCACTGTCTTGCTTTTAGAAGGAGGAAGACCAGTGATAAAGTCCATAGAAATACTTTCAAAAACTAAGTCAGGAAAAGCTAATGGTTGTAATAATCCAGAGGGCTTAAGGAAAGAATCTTTCATGCATTGACAAATCTAACACCAAGAGACAAATTCCTTGACATCATGGAGCATGTTCTTCCAAAAAAATTAGAAGAAAGCTGATGAAATGTTCTTGTAACCCCGAAATGACCACTTGATAATGAGGCATGAAATTCCAATAATAATTAATCACGGAGAGGAGAGTCAAAAGGAATTACCAACCTCCCTTTGAAGAAGAGCAAGTCGTCGTGGGCAGAAAAACCTGGAATCGTCGCAGGGGTTGTGCGCAACTGTTGGTGCCAATTTTTTAGCTCCGGATGGTGCTATTTGCGTCACGAATACTATCTACAATTCCATAAGTAATCGAAGACAGAGGAAGTAATTGTTGAAATGACATCGGGACAGTGCATCCGCGGTAGCATTCTGAGAACCTGCTTTATATACAATGTCAAAGTCATATCCGACCAATTTGCTCAACCATTTTTGTTGTTCGGGGGTTTGAATGACTTATTGAGTCAAATTCTTCAGAAACTGCTGGTCAATGTAAATAGTAAAATATCGTCCCAGTAGATATTGTCACCACTTAGCTATGGCCTGAGTGATTGCGAACATTTCTCTATGGTAGGTAAAGGCATGTTGCATATGAGAGTTGAGTTTTTGACTAAAATAAGCGATGGGTTGCTTATTCTGGGATAGTACCGCCCCAATACCACTTCCAGATGCATCTGTTTCTAGCTCAAACTGTAACATCCCGTTACCTATACGGTTAGAACAATTATTTGTGAGACATTGATATGACTTAAGCTATAGGAACGTTAGACATAAGTTAATCATGACTTATATATTGTTTGGCACATACATACAATTGCATATGTTTTCATTTGGCATTTTCCAGGTAAGTTATGACAAATTGTCATTATGACAAATGGTGAATCAGTGGAGATAAATAGTACACGTGAGGGGCATGGGAATAATATTGTTTAAGTTAGAAAAGCTCCATTACAGATTATAATTATGACAAATGGTGAGTCATTGGATATGAATAGTACACGTGAGGGGCATAGAATGAACTCACGTATTATATTGTTTAAGTTAAAAAGAATCTACCATAGTTTCGATCCCTTACTGAAACATTTCACACTGCGATTCTATCCCCTGACCTTCATCACCACATAGCACTTGAGCAGCTTTCTGTGTTGTTAACTTCGACTTTCAGTGTTGAAGTATTTGTTAAGCAAGTAAGTCATTGTGATGCTACTCCACTGCATAGATAAGCATG
>JAOQMS010043329.1:0-11996 GCA_027563885.1 Erythroxylum longipes
ATCTCGGTACCTTATGACTAGATATATAATGCTCATAAAAACCAAACTCTTTTATTTTTATTAATAATAAATATTTTGATTTCAAAACTATAATTGGAAGAAAATTAAGTTATAAGTAAATACACTTGCTTTCTAGGGCATTATATTTACAAAACTCCAACAAAATTATATATATGTGCCGAAACGTGGATGAGAAAAATGGATGTATAAATGTATTGCTTTTGTGTATATTGTGAGTGATATTTAATAAGTTGTTGTAGAGATGAGGTTGGAATTGAAAGAACATTAAAATGGTGTAGAAAATGTGTAAAAAAATTTAGTAAGTGAATGTTTCATGTTCTGTTTACAATGTATATAACGTGTATCTATTTGGTGGTTTTAGAAATGAAACAAAAATGAGTTTAGAGCTAAAGAAAGGGAGGAATGTGAATTCTTGAAATGAGGGGAATTAAAAGGAAAAATTAGAAAAGCAGTGAAGGAGTTAACGAAGTTAAACATGTGTAGAAAGTGGTGATGAATGTGATCACTCATCGATTTTGATTTGTTTGTGAATAATGTTGAGTTGAAGTGGAAGTTAGAATAAAGAGTAAATAAGAGGACATGAGTTAGAAATGATAGACTAAGAAAAAGAGATGAACTAGGATGAAAGTGAAGTTAAATGTATGCTGGAAGATGTAGATGGAGTGTTTTTATTGAAGATGCTTCAGTATTTTGGACATATATTGATCTGTAGATATCCAAATGGAATTATTTTTAATGTAAATTAAATTAGAGGCATATGGCTACAATTTTCATGAAGGAATTGAATTTGAATTCTATCCTTAAGGGTCTTGATATTTGGCTTACAGTGAAGAACTGTGTGTTGTCATGGTATGATAACAGTCTGTAGTATTTTGGTTATAAGTTGCAGAATAATGAACCAAACTAACACGCGCCATGGAATTGAAAGATTGTTCGAATGCAAGGAAAGAAGAATATGATAGATTCGAATAAAATAAATTAAGTCTAATACGCAGGGTTTCAAATTTACCTACTAGACCTCATGAAGAACTTGTCTCGAGCAACCTAGATAACAGGTAAGGAACAAACCAAGATAGTTGTATAGGATCAAAATCATGCCATAATTTTATTTAGTTGATAAGTGAAGTTTAATTCCTAAGTTGAAAAGAACAAGATGGTTCCTCCTCTCAAGATGGCCGGCGGCACACAAGAAACAATATGATCAAAAGTTGTCTTTCCCTAACCTTAAAGAGGGTATTTATACCTAGGTCAAATAATAAAAGACTTGGGCGTAAAATACATGGAAGCCCAAAATATAATTAACTTAAAACAAGTCCAAATTAGAATAATAAAGCCTCTCCTCTTGGACTTAAGTGATAATGCGTAGCCCAATACAATGGTCTTTAAGTCCCAAGTGACTCTAATCGAAAGATTTGAGATAAATGAATCAATTTGGGCTGTGATTCAGATAGCTCTCCTCTAATAGGCTTGGTGCACTCCATCCTCTCCACAAGTTGGCCCACATGAGCATAGAGAGCTTCTTTGAGTCTCTCAGTCCTAGCTTTAGACATAGGTCCAACTGGAATGACAAGCTCGCCCCCGTCACGCCATCTCCATGGTGATCCTTACTCCTGCTCACATCAGTCCCTCCTTCCTTAAGAAGATTCATCCTTAAATCTGAGTCCATATCAAAAGGAGATAGATTAGTAATATTAAAAGTTACAGAAACAAAATACTCAACTGGCAGGTCAATCTTTTAGGCATTGTCATTTATCTTCTCCAATACTTGGAATAAACCATCACCCCTAAGATCTAGCTTGGATTTCCGCTTGGTAGGAAACCTTGCCTTCCTCAGATGCACCCACACCCAATCTCCGGGTTTCATTCTAATAGTGATTTTGTTGACAACTCTGCAATCTACACACATCCTCCAAGTCCCATCTTTCTTCAGCACCAGCAGCACAGGCACTGCACAAGGGCTCAAACTGTCCCTCATATGCCCTTTCTCCAGTAACTCACCCACTTAGTTTTGAAGCTCCTTTGTCTCCCCAGGATTACTCCTATAAGCTGGGTGGTTCGGAATTTGAACTCTAGGCACAAAATCAATCTGGTGCTCTTTGCCTCTCAAGGGTGGCAGTCCCTTAGGCATCTCTTTAGGAAAGACATCAGTATAATCCTGCAAAAGAGAAGCAAAAACATTAGGCAAAGCCTCAAGAGGGTTATTGTCAGAAACTAAACACTCTCTATATCTCACCACTAATACTGCTCTCTTCTCTCCTGTTACTCTCCTCAAGTCTTTTCCTTTAGCAAACAAGCTCAATTTTCTCTCTTCCTTTTCTTTCTTCTTTTCTCTTCCTGAGCTCTTCTCTCCTACACATCCCACTTCCTTTTCCTCCCTTGTGCAGCCACTCACCATTGGGCCAAACTCAATTTTCTTTTAGGCCTCTTTTCTCTCTTCACTTTTTTTATTCCGCTCCTCACTTTTACTTGCTTTTATCTGGTCTAGGTACAACTCATGAGGTGATAAAGGTAGTAAAATGAAATTTCGAACCTTAAACTTAAAGGAATACCTATTGGTATACCCATCATATGCTACTCTCCTGTCAAACTGCCAAGGTCTCCCAAGTAATATATGACCAGCCTTCATTGGTACCACATCACATAACACTTCATCCTCATATCTTCCTACTAAAAATGGCACTACAACATGCTTAGTCACCTTCACTCCAGCACTATCATTGAACCATTGTAAATTGTATGGCTTTGGATGTTTCCTTAATGTCAAACCCAATTTCTGTATCATAGTCCAACTAGCTGCATTAGTGCAACTACCCCCATCGATGATCAAATTGTATACTTTTCCACCAACTAAAAACCTCGTATGGAAAAGATTCTCTCTCTGATCTACAACCTCATCTGTGGCCCTAGCACTCAGTACCCTCCTAATTACCAGTGCTTCCCTTGTAACAGCTCTCTCAAAGCAACTATCATCTTCAAAATCATTATCAACAATAAGCTCAGATTCACTACTACTGTCCTCCAAATCAATCATCCCATTATCCCTCATAATCATGACTTTCTTATTTGGGCATTGAGATGCAATATGGCCAGTACCCAAACACTTAAAGCATTTAATGCTAGAATGCTTACTAGAAGTAGCTTGGGTGTTAGGTGTACCTTTAGGGTCAAACCCTAAATTTGGCATTTTGGGTGTCTCCTTGAAGTCCACCCCTTTGTCTTTCGAGTTCTCCTCTCTCTTGGGCCATTTTGAACTCCATGATTAGCTAGAATTCGTCCTACTCCTTGCTGCCACTTTAACTTTAATTTGTTTCTCCACCTTCATGGCCACGCTCACCATGTCCTCAATCTCTAAGTAGTGCTGCAACTCCACAACATTGGCTATCTCCCTATTGAGTCTACTAAAAAATCTGGCCATTGTAGCCTCTGGGTCCTCCTTTATGTTTGCTCGGATCGTAGCCACCTCTATCTCCTTGTGGTAGTCCTCCACTGATTTAGACCCCTGAGTGAGTCTCTGAAGTTTCTAGTGCATCTCCCTGTAATAGTAAGAAGGATCAAACCGCTTCCTTATGCATGCCTTCATATCATCCCATGTAGTAATTGGCATCTCTCTATTTCTCCTCACGGATGTCACCAACTGATCCCACCATATTAGTGCATAATCTGTAAATTCAACAGTGGCTAGCTTTACCTTTTTATCTTCAGAAAAATTGTGACACTCAAAAACCACGTCCACATTCCTTTCCCACTCTATGTAAGCCTCTGCATCAAACCTTCCCTTGAAGGATGGGATCTGCATCTTGATGGATTTAAAGTCTCCATCTCTCCTGTTAAATGGCTCATCTCTCTAAACCCTCTTAGGTCTGCGTACCTCAAACTCCTCCTCCTCCTTAAGGTCACCCTCCTCTGGCTCATACCGAGGTGGTGGTCTACGAGGTGGTGGTTGCTGCTGGCGTACAGCTGCATGCCTACCCTAAGGTTCCTCGCGTCTCCCTTTTCTGAGCTCATCCATCTGTCCCCTAATCTCAGTTAAGGCTCGATTGAACCTCTCAAATTGTTGCTGTATGGCTCTCAAAGTGAAAGCGATATTTGCATCTCCCCCTTGGTTGTCATCATTACTACCTCCTTGTGACATTGTAGATAAAAATGATATACCTGCAAAACAAGGTTAGTAATAAACAACCTCACACACTCCTTCACATGTTTCACTCAATTGATGTCACTTCCCTCGTGTTTAAGTCACGGCAATGACGCCCTCAAATAAGCTCACACACTCTTGCCTTTTACCACTCAATTCCCTCTGAAATTCAATTCACCACTCGGAATCGATTCTCAACTGATCAAAAGAATCCAAAGGGTGTGAAAGTTTTGAACTAACTAGCAAGTACAAGTATAACGAAAGAAAAAAACTTCAGATTTTTTTTCAGATTTTTTCGTTTTTTTGCGTCTTTTTTCTGACCTTTTTTTTCTGACTCTTCTTTTTTTCAGATCTTTTTTCTTTTTTTTCTTTTTTTTTTGGACTTTTTTCTGACTCTTTTTTTTTCCAGAATTTTTTTGACTTTTTTGGATCTAGGTCAAATATTAATAGAAGATTAAACAAGAAAAAATAAAAAACCCTAACTGAAAGTTAATTCACACATGAATTGATGAACTGACGATAATTGGATGGTAATTCCTATGGATTTGAATAAGAATTCTCCTCCACACCAATGCTCTGATACCAACTAACAAGCACCATGAAATTAAAAGATTGTTTGGATGCAAGGAAAGAAGAATATGATAGATTCGAATTACTAAATTAAGTCTGATATGCAGGGTTTCAAATTTACCTACTAGACCTCACGAAGAACTTGTCTCGAGTAACCTAGATAACGGGTAAAGCACAAACCAAGAAAGTTGTATAGGATCAAAATCATGCCACAATCTGATTCAGTTGATAAGTGAAGTTTAATTCCTAAGTTGAATAGAACAAGAGGGTTTCTCCTCTCAAGATGGATGGCGGCACACAAGAAACAATATGATCAAAAGTTGTCTTTCCCTAACCCTAAAGAGGGTATTTATACGTAGGTCAAATAATAAAAGACTTGGGCTTAAAATACATGGAAGCCCAAAATATAATTAACTTAAAACAAGTCCAAATTAGATTAATAAAGCCTCTCCTCTTAGGCTTAAGTGATAATGCGTAGTCCAATACAATAGTCTTCAAGTCCCAAGTGAGTCTAAGCCAAAGATTTGAGATAACTGAATCAATTTGGACTGTGATTCATATAGCTCTCCTCCAATAGGCTTGGTGCACTCCATCCTCTCCACAAATTGGCCCACATGCTCATAGAGAGCCTCTTTGAGTCTCTCAGTCCTAGCTTTGGGCATAGGTCCAACTGGAATGACAAGCTCGCCCCCGTCACGCATGCCATCTCTATGGTGATCCTTACTCCTGCTCACATCACAAACTGCATGGATTTGATGTAATTAGAAACTTAAAACATATAGGAAATTTTTTTTAGAAGAAGATGGTTTCTAAATACCTCATTTTCTACGTCATAATGGTCATACAAACTTGACCTAAAAATCTGTCTCGAGAAAACTGGAAAACTGTAGGATAAATAGGAGATTAGTTTCTGTCAAGATCGTGGGTAGTGATTTTTCACGATAATGTTAAGATTTGAGATAAATGAATCAATTTGGACTGTGATTCATATAGCTCTCCTCCAATAGGCTTGGTGCACTCCATCCTCTCCACAAATTGGCCCACATGCTCATAGAGAGCCTCTTTGAGTCTCTCAGTCCTAGCTTTGGGCATAGGTCCAACTGGAATGACAAGCTCGCCCCCGTCACGCATGCCATCTCTATGGTGATCCTTACTCCTGCTCACATCACAAACTGCATGGATTTGATGTAATTAGAAACTTAAAACATATAGGAAATGTTTTTTAGAAGAATATGGTTTCTAAATACCTCATTTTCTACGTCATAATGGTCATACAAATTTGACCTAAAAATCTGTCTCGAGAAAACTGGAAAACTGTAGGATAAATAGGAGATTAGTTACTGTCAAGATCGTGGGCAGTGATTTTTCACGATAATGTTTTGATTGTGCAATGGTTGAACCAATTAAGGATGAGGTATATAACTATGATGCTTTTGGACTTAATTGGGGCTTAAAATGAACATAATTTGATGTTGGAAAAGTTGGTTAAATGTATGATAAATTTTGATTGATCTTGTTGTTATACTTTAAAGAAAAGGATGTTTGATGCCAGTGAATCTAAATGTGAAATGTTTAGAGTGTTAAATGAGGACATAACTTAGTGAATGAATTGTTGATGCTTTATGAATGAGGAATTATGGAAAAGGAATAGGA
Organism: Erythroxylum longipes; assembly: GCA_027563885.1. Lineage (NCBI taxonomy): Eukaryota > Viridiplantae > Streptophyta > Magnoliopsida > Malpighiales > Erythroxylaceae > Erythroxylum > Erythroxylum longipes. Next base: position 6,380 of record JAOQMS010043329.1, read on the forward strand.
TTTCATGAATGAAGAGATTAAGTAGGAAATGTTGAATCAAATTAGTAGAGGATAGAGAGTTTAACACAATAAATGGTTCCTGTAATTAGCATGAAATGGAATTGCATTAACGTGTATGAATTTTGGAAAATTTGGAGTAGGATTGATGTTTGTATAATTGTTAAATTGGTGAGGATGAAGGAAGAAAAATGCAGGGCACCATCATGGCTCTTATCCCACGATTGCGACCTGACAAAATAAATTTTCTGTCATGATCGTGGCCTCACCCCATGATCGTGGGTTAGCCAAAAAAATTTTCAGTCACGATCATGACAGCGATACCACAATCGTGGCCAGACTTATAGAGAAAAAGAGTTGTCTTTTGTGTGAAGTTTGAACCAACCAATGCTAGGGTGCTTCTATAAGAGGTAATTAGGCTTGAATAAGATCTTAAGTGAACCTAGATAATGATGAATAAGGTGAGTAAAGTGCATTAGGTATTAAATAATGATTGAAAGATGTTATTAAATGATTATGAGATGTGAATAATATACCTGGGATTGTCAATATGAGCATGCATTTTACATTACACATATACATAAGTGTATAATTGAATGTTTATGTGATTATGCAATTAATAATGTGTGTGTAATGTGTGTATTGCATAATGTTGATATACATGATAGAACGTCAGCATCCACTCATTCCGAATCATGGAAGCTAATGCTAATTTGGAGCATATTGTGAGTCGACCTAGATTGTCTCACTTTCATTGTTTGTTTTATTCTAAATTTTTGTATTGAATTACTACTGAATGTGAATGTGATTGATACAATTCTAGAAATTAATAATTCGAAGAGTTTGATAAATGTGAGAACATGGGAAGTGCTGATTGTATGTGAATTAGACTGAAATAAGTGATTCTCAACATTATTATTGAATGTCGGACATCGATCTGATGAATATATGTGAATGTGAATATGGAAAATTGAGCACTAGTGATTGTTTGAAAATATGTGAAGATAGTGCATTTCATTACATCAATGTATAAAAGATAAAGGTTGTTGTGACCAGAGTAGCCACCAAAAAAGAGCTTAAAGTTTAGAAATTGAAAAAGAGCTTAAAGCTCAGAATGTGGTAAGAGCCTCTGACTCATTATGTAAAATGAGCCCTGTATCCCCAACAGACAAGGCACAGTTATTAATGAGCTCGGTATTCACAATGGATACTAGAAAGTTATAGGCACTCGATCACAACAATAATAATTAAAAGTGAGTCTCATGAGCATTGCATATGGATTTGATATATATGATTTAAATGATTAAAATAAATAGTTTGAATGCTTTTGATGTGAAATATGAATTAAGTGAATATGAAGTGTATGTGATTCAATATGTTGACTAGTGAAATGGTATGAATTACGTGATTATATGAATTGATATGTTATGTGATTGAGTGAGCCATAAAGGATGGTCCACTTATTAAGTTCGCAAAACTCACCCCAAATTTGCAACAAATTTTTCAGGCTCAGAGGAGACATCCAGTTAGACCTACTAGAGTCTAACCACTGCATTTAAGTAAGAGATAGAGGTCGGGACCAGTTTGCGTCTGCATATGTTTTCTGTAAATTTAGTTTTAAATATTGTATTCTGCACACTTCATTTATTATAAAAATGAATTATGTTTGTAATAATAATTATGATCAAATACGTTTTGTATTTGTAATGGGCCCAAAGGATTATTGAAATTCTGAAAATGTGTTTAATGTTTGATAAAATGTGAGTTTGTAATGAGAATTGTAATTGAAAATGTTTTTAAATAAAGTGGGCCGAAATGATTATGAGTTTTTCAAAAAAATGTGTATGCTGCGTTGAAGGCTTTTAATGGTTATGTTTAACTGACTATCCTAATACACCACCCTTTTAGAGTGTATTCTCGAATACTGTCGGCGTGTTCGGGAATATTCCTTATAGGAGTGGAGTGCTACAGAGTTAGTATAAAAGCCTAGGCTTAATGTCTTATATGGGAAATTTTCAAAATATATGTCAATGTACGTGCATTTTAGACACGTCATAGCATGCAGTAGCAACTGATCCCCAGTCTGATTCGTATATACACAAGTCACATGCATGAGCATTCGTTAAGAATTGAGTTGTTAAAAGTAATGAGAAGATTGATGATCTGTCAGAATGTGAGAAAATGGAATTTTGTGGATATCTGGAAATGAAAAATAGAACATTGTTTGATATGATAGGTAAAGGTTCAGAGCGTTATAATTGTGGTTGTATCATTGAGTATGATATCAAAATTGTGCTCTGGTTGTGTATCAATGAATTGATATTGATGTGAATATATATTTTATGGATTGATTGAGAGAAATAAAGATATAAGTATAAATGATAAGAATTAAAGTGTACAAGTAAGGTTGAAAGAAAACCAAATTCTTTCTATAACCTAGAGAGGTTGAAATTGGACTTGAAATGGTTATTTGATTAATGTGATAAGAGTTATGATTTAGCATAAGAATATGTCAGTGGATTTGAGATCAGAACTTCATGATGACTATGCTTCTATAATTCTGAATTGATTGAGAATATACATATGGAAGATGAAATAAACGATGACTAGAAGATGAAATAAATAATAACGAGATAAGTAGAAGTCCCCGAGGTTAAGTTGACCAGTTATTATAAGTGCATATCCGATAATGTGGTTACATTAGTGAATAATGTTATTGAGTACATATGTAATATATATTTGGATATGGTATAGGGAGTGATCTATGACACATTGAATATTCTATAGTCATATTCCCTATAGTTAAACTTTTTTAGATGAACCAGAGTAGCACAGTGGGAGCATGGGATTAGGTGTTTAAGTCGAAATGGTAACTATGATGGAGAAGTGACTTTTGTATAGTCATAGAATATTTGAATGTCAACCAGAACCAATTGAGATTAAGGTCTCATTAGCGTAAGACGTTAATTGGTGATTTATCGTAATTACATCTCTAGATAATATGTAATGATCTTGATGATAAATACCAAAGTATAAGAGTAGATGGATGTGTTTATTGTTTCACTGAGCTTTATTATAAAGAGTATTATGATCATGTTAGGTATGATAGAAATCGATCTTATTGAGATGTCATAAATAGTTGAAATCGATGTTATTGAAGTATTAAGAATGGCTGGAAAGCAAGGATGAATATTGATGACTGATAAAGAGTATGTAAAGAGTATAGATGTTGAGGAGAGAAATTTTCTTTTGATAGAGAATTTCAATGAATTAGGTTAAGTAGACCCGATGATTTACTAAGAATGAACGATGAAGGAACAAATTAGAAGCAAATATTGGAGTCCCATTTTTAACTAAGACACAGGTATAAGAAGTCAAATATGGTATTGAGAGTGCATGCATTTTATTTGATGTAAAGTATCTAACTACATGATTGGATTCTTGAATTCGAGGTAACACTATTGCAATTGCAAGCAAAATTTAGGTCCACACTATATTCTATACTAATATGTTCAGAAGATGCAAGTTATATTTGACAGTTATGTTCAGAAAATTTAGGCTTGCAAATAAATTGAAATGTATGGAGAAACTAGTATGAAAAAACAGACATTAGAATAAGTCAATGAAAAATTAAAGGAAATCAAATGAATGGAGAAACTCATTCAAGAAAATAGGTTAATTGGGAGGCTGAGAAAAAAATGAGGTAACATTACCTCATTTGAGAAATTAGTTACTTAAGAATTTCGAGAATTAATTATGGGCACTCAAGTTAATCATGATACCTGTAGGGGTTAACAAATGCCCAGACAGTGGTCATAGAATTAATGAATAAAGTGTTCCAATTTTATTTGGATCAATTAGTGACTGTGATCATGGATGATATATGGAACGTATTCGAAAGGTTGAGAAGAACAATTTAGATACTTAAAGTTAACCTTACTTATCATGAAGGAAAAACAATTATATGCCAAGTTCAATAAGAGTGAATCTCAACTTGATTAAGTAATATGTTGGGTTATATAGTATCTGAACATGGCATATTAGACCCAAAGAAAGTAGAGGTAATGATGAAGTGAGAAACTTCTGAGCAAAAATGTGTCATTCAGATAGACCAGTGAATGTAAGAAGAATTTTGAGGAATTAAAACACTGACTGATTAAAACATCAATGTCAGTTATTCCATCTAGATTTGGAGATTTTATAGTATATAATGATGTTTCACATCAGAGATTAGGATGTAATCCAATGCAACATAATAAGGTGATTTTATATGCATCGAGACAATTAAAGTTTCATGAGTTGATTATTTGATACATGATTTAGAAATTGTTGCAATAGTAATTGCTTTGAAAATTTGAGACATTATATGTATAGTGAAACATTTTGGATACATACATACATACATACATACATACATACATACATACATACATACATACATACATACATATATATATATATATATATACACACACACACAAATTATTAAAGTTTGAGGTAATTATTGAGTTTGAAAGAGTTGAATATGAGACTGAGATAAGGGATAGAATTATTGAAAGATTTTGATTGTACAAATGAGTATTATCCAGTAAAGTTAGTGTTGTAATCTGATGCATTAAGTAGAAAATCCAATAGTAGAATGGTACAAATTCAGATATTAAGGTTACTAGATTTAGTGCAATGAAAAGCATAGAATGATTGAGTTAAAATTCGGGCAAAATGAAGTGTTATTAGCTACATAGAATTTAAGACTAGTTTTGTATGAAAGGATTAGAAAAGCCCTAAGTGAGGATTCAAAATTTGTGAATCTTATTGAGGAATTGGAAATGAATTCAAATTTTGAGTTGAATTGGAAAAATGATATTTTGCGGTTGTAGTAAAAAATATGTGCACCCGATAATGAGGATTGAGTAAAGAGATTATTAGAGAAAGCATAAATAGCAACCTAAGCTATACATCCTAGTAGGAATATGATGAAGCAGTAATTAACGGCTAAGGGTGTAGAAGCAAGTGATTGCATGTTTGATTTGCAAACAATCTTAAATATTGGAAAATATGTTTAGAACTTATATTTTTGGAGTTCCTAGAAACATGAGATCAATATACAGTTTTGATTGAATTCGATTATGGAAATCTTCATCATAGTGGTGTTGGTAGGACACCGTATAAGGCGTTATACTACTGAATGAGTCATCCACCCTTATATTGAGATAGAGAGGGCCAAAAAAAAATGGTTGAAGGCCATAATTGATTTGAGATGCTGTTGATAGGTGAAATTAAACTATATTAGAAATTAATTGATTCAAGAAAGATAAAAGAGTTAGGTGGATCAACACCGAAGATATCGAATATAGAGAGATAGATAAAAGTGTTTCTGAAAGTACCACCTTGACAAGGAGTGCTAAAGTTTGTTAAAGAGGGTAGTTAAGCCCAAATTGTATTAGTCCATATGAAGTTATTGAGAGCAGAGGACCATTGACTTAAGTTAGTCTTACCAACAAAGATATATGTTGGAGTTATGTAAATATAATGCCCTGGAAAGTAAGTGTATTTACATGTAACTTTATCTTCTTCAGTTACAGTTTTGTAATCAAAATATTTATTATTAATAAAACAAAAG
>JAOQMS010043330.1:0-11994 GCA_027563885.1 Erythroxylum longipes
TAATGTATATATATATGGATGATGTTGTAATGCTACAATGTACATAATGTTTTATGAAATGAAATGAGGAAATTTGTGTTTTGGAGATCATGAGATTTATGTTTTAAATTATGATGCCATGAGTTAGTGAAAGTGATATAGTTAGCGCGCCGTTTCCATCGGGTAGGTACATTCACATCTGACGGGCGTCGGGGCAAATGTCTGATAGGAGTGGGCTGCTATAGTTGGTTGGTATTAGAGCATGGTTTGGCATCCATAGGGATATCTAGGAATGTTACGCATGAAATATTGTGAGAGTTGTGGATAGTAATTGAAGTTATTATCTATTATCGGTCATCCGCTATAGGTGATCAAGTGGGAAGATCAACTGAACGACCTAGAGTCAGTAGGAGCTATTAGAGAGTCTTACGTGTCGCGACCGAAGAGAATGCCTCCAAGAAATCCTGAGAGAAGGGAAAGGAGGTACGATAAACTATGAAAGTAGGGGGCTGTGGACTTCTATGGAAGTACAGACACTGTAGAGGCTGAAGGATGGCTAGAGAGGTCAGATAGAGTCTTCGATCAGATGGAAGGCGAGTTGGATGAGAAGTTTGACTATGCAGTTGCTTTACTGCAATGCCCAGCCTACCAATGGTGGAAAGCTATTCCAGGCAGTACCACCAGGCCTTGTAACTTAAGGTGGGAAGAATTTTTTAGAGTCTTCAAGGAGAACTATATGCCGAAAATCTACCTGGACAGAAAGATGAAAGAATTTCTGGATTTGAAGCAGGGCAGTTTATCAGTTGTTGAGTATGAGATAAAGTTTAACAAATTGATGGGGTATGCTACTGCCTTGATTCCTACCGAGGAAGACAAGTGCAGGAGATTCAAAGATGGGCTAAATATGGAGATTCAGACGAGGTTTGCCATTTCTAACCTAGACAGTTTTTTCGAACAATAGGCTACCTCGATCTGAATCGAGCAATTGTTGAATGATAGTCAGTCTAAGTACAGATCAGAGTCAAGATTGAAGAGGCCTAGTGAAACTTATAGTGGTTATGCAGGAGGTTTAGCAAGTGTCAGAACCGATCTTGTAGACTACCGACTCGATCAAGACAGTTAAGGTTCAAACAAAGGGGTAGCTTTATGTAGTCTAGTAGTGGCAGAGGTGCAGTATCAGGTCAGTTACCAAATTGTGAGCATTGTGGGAAGAAGAACAGTGGTGAATGCTGGAAATTATTTGAAGTTTGCCTTCGATACAACTCATTTGAACATTAGATCAAAGACTGTTGTGTGGTGTATAAAACATAGTCTGGTAGGAGAGGAGGAGTGGTAACAAAAACAACAGTTCAGTAAAGCTGAGACATTGGGTTTGGCAAAGAGGCCGTAGCAGATGCAGAATGAGCTCTATGTTAAAATTGAGATGCGGAGCAATCAACTACAGTCTTAGGCCTAAGTGTATGTAATGAACAGATAGGAGGCTTAGGATTCTCCAGATGTGATTACAGGTGTGTTGCTTATATTTACCTTTGAGGCTTTTGCATTGCTAGATCCTGGATCTACGCATTCCTCTATCGCACTGCATATGGAATCTAGGTTGCATTGTGATAAATAATTATTGAAATATAGATTAGAGGTGAGTACACCAATAGGTAGTATGATAGTGATAGGAGAAGTCTACAAGAGGTGCTTAATTTGAATTGATCAGGCAGAATTGGAGGCAGATTTGATTATACTACAGTTAAGGGAGATAGATATTATATTAGGCATGGATTAACTCACTGCTCATAGGGCTATTATAAACTGCTACACTAAGGAGGTAATATTAGAATCTCATAATCAACCGAGAGTAGTTTTCAGAGGTATTAGTCAGGCAGTACCTACTAGACTGATCTCATTTGTAAGTGCCTTGAAGTTGATTCAAAGAGGATGTGTGGCTTATTTGGCCCACATCATCGATACTCGAATTGAGAAGAATGTGCAGGACATTCCTGTGGTTAGGGAATTCCTGGATGTGTTTCTCGCTGAACTATCTGGCTTACCTCTAGATCGGGAATAAGAGTTCACAATTAATCTGATTCCAGGTGCTACTCTTATATTCATTCCTCCATATAGGATGGCACCTGTGGAGCTGAAGGAGTTGAAGGCTCAGTTGTAGGAGTTGTTGGAAAAGGGATTCCTTAGACCCAGTGTATCACCCTAGGGAGCTCTAATATTATTTGTAAAGAAGAAAGATGGAACTCTAAGACTGCGCATCAATTATAGATAACTGAATCGGGTAACAGTGAAGAACAAGTACCCGTTGCCTAGAATCGATGATTTGTTTGATCAGTTGCAGGGAGCTCAGGTGTTCACTAAGTTGAACTTAAGGTCTGGATACTATCAGTTGAAGATAGTAGAGGCTGATGTACTGAAGAGTGCTTTTAGAAGCAGGTATGGGCATTATGAGTTCTTAGTAATGTCGTTTGGGTTAATTAGCACCCCAGCTGCATTTATGGCATTGATTAATAAGGTGTTTCAGCCCTACCTGGATCACTTTGTGATAGTGTTTATCGATGACATTTTGGTGTATTCGAAGAGTAGTGAAGAGCATGTTGAGCACTTGAGAATAATTTTATAGATTATGAGAGAGAAACAGCTGTATGCCAAATTCAATAAATGTGAATTTTGGCTAAGTCAAGTAGTGTTTCTGGGTCACATAGTAAATGGACAAGGTATACAAGTGGATCTGAAGAAAATAGAGGCAGTAATGAAGTGGGAAGCTCTAAAGAATGTATCAGAAATCCAGAGTTTCATAGGATTATCCGGATATTACCAGAGGTTTGTCGAGGGGTTCTCACTGATCTCAACCCCTTTTCTAAACTTCTGAGGAAGAATGTAGTTTTTAGATGGAATGACGATTGTCAAAGAAGTTTTGAGGAACTGAAGAATTAGTTGACTATAGCGCTGGTGTTGACTATTCCATCAGGAACTGGAGGATATGTAGTATATAGTGATGCATAGTGTAGCACCCCACTCTCGCAAGACACGTACCTGACATCCTGAGTGATGTCCGAGAACATACCCCACGAGGGTGGCATGCTAGCATTGTCAATCAGTTAGACACTTGAAACTTGATATTTTTTTAAAAACAATACACACATATTGCGGAAAATCAATAATCAACTTGGGCCCATTATGCATACCAAACACTTAAATTCATAATTGTTATTACATCACAAAATCATTTACAAACATTTCTCATTTGGAAAGTGATTATAAACAAAATGTTCAAATACTCATTGTACAAAGATCGCGGAATAAATAAATTGATATAAAAATAAGAAAGTACAAATGTAGACACGAACTGATCCCAACCTCAGTCTCTTTCTCAAATACAGTGACTATACTCCCGTTAGCCTAACGGGGTAACTCTTTTAAGCCTAAAAAAATATTGCAAATTTTGGGTGAGTTTTGTGAACTCAATGAGTGACCATCCTCGATGGCTCACTTAATCACATAACACATACAGTTCACATATTTTCACATAATTTACATCACTTCATTTAACATATAGGATCACATTCAGGGCAGTCAAATTAATCATTTCAATCATTTAAAATACACATATCACTTATAATGCAATGCACATGAGACTCACTTTCATTTATTACTATGTTGTGACCGAGTGCCTATAACTGTCCCGTATCCATTGTAGATACCGGGCTCATTGATAAGTGTCTCGTATCTATTGGGAATACTAGGCTTATTTTTCTTAGTGAGCCTTTGGCTCGTAATCACATTTTGAGCTTTAAGCTCTTTTTCACAATCTGAGCTTTAAGCTCTTTTTCACATCTGAGCTTTAAGATATTTTGCGATGGCTACTCTGGTTACAACTTCCTTTATGTTTCATGCATTCATGTAATGGAATGCATCACATTCATATAATTTCAGTCTATCACATGCTTTCGGATTCAAATTCAAATTCATATTCATCATCAAACTGTGGTCCAACATTCAACATAAATGTTGAGAAACACTTTTTCAATCATTAGCATATTCACATGTTTCTTCGGAACAAGGTCCGACATTTAACAATAAAATTAGATATCACATATTTCATCAAATTCACATACAAGGAGCACTTCAATATGACATTTAAGTGTCAAGTCTCGGACCTTCATTGTCCGGCATCAACATACGCAAATCACATTCATTTCAATCATATTCACATTGCAGAATAATCAAAACCATAGTCATTCGATGTGAAAATTAAAATTAGAACAAACAATGAAATGAGACCATCTAGGTCGACTCACAGTACGCTCCAGATTAGCATCTGCTTCCCAGATCTGGAAACGTCTGGATGTGGACATTTTATCCTGCACATCAATATTATGCAATACACACATTGCACACATATTAGTAATTGCACACTCTTAAGTATTCATTTATTCACAATGTGTATATGAACTATGTACAATGCATGCTTAACGACAATCCTGGGTATATTATCAAAAATCACATCTTAGGCTCATTCTCTTTTTTAGCATTAATTGCTTTCTTAATAGCCGAGCCTCATTCACTTTTACTAGGTACTTATTACTCATCTCCTTTAAATCATAATTACAATCATAGAAACGTCTTTCATTTCTATTATTCTCATCTCACAATCATACATATTTCAAACTCACATAAGTATCATATATACTTATGGTTTATACCTTAATAAAACCATAAAAATCAAAATTCATAACTCATTTCATCAAATTCGGATTTTTCCTAGAACAACTTTTTCATTTTCCAAGTTCTTTCCAAGTTCTCCTTCTTATTTCTTCCGATCTACTGCACTCCTTCTTTTTCTTTTTTTCATTAAATTAAACTAACATCTCTAGCATGTATCAACCTCATTTTCAACTTCCATAAAGCTCAACAAACTCAAAAACAGATCAAAACTTAAGATTAAACATAAACCTCAATAACTGAAAATCCATGGATGTAACTTTGCATGTTTTTTGCAATTTTTTTCTATTCTTTCATTTATGCATTATTTTCATTGCTTTATTTTTTTCTCACATCCCTCCATCACCTTGAACCTATCCTTGAACTCAAAAACTCTTTTCATCGACCATACGAATTTAAAACTGGATTGGTCATCGTGTGCAAGAGTCACGGGTGTGACTTTCATCTCTCACGCCCATAAGAGATGAGACAAAAGTAGAAGTTGGTTCTGAAAAAAATTAAAACAGAGCATATATATATATATATATATATCAACCTTAACTGTTATGAATTTTTGCACTCATCACGTACATATTTCACTTGCTCTTTAAACTCTAAAATCAATTACTGTTATCTCTTAAGTCCTCATAAGCATAGATGCACAATCAGTGAATATTTCATTGCTACACTTTCTAGAACACTCATCTTCAAATTTTCCAGATTATTCACCTAACACAATTTGTACATGATCATATTTCCTACTTCAATACTCTTCATTCTTAACTCTATTTCGACTCAATATAATTCACAAACTAGTTCATGATCTATATTTGACCAATAACTAAAAACAGAACAGTGCATATATCATTCATTAACAATTTTTTGCACTCATCCTAACACCATTATTAAGATCATTCTACCTCTAAAACATCTCTAAAGATTATTTCCAAATGACCTTATAACATATTGATCATCAAAACCCAAAAATCAACAATCCACATTTTTATACTATATTTATAGAGAACATGAAAAATGTCTATTTTTCTTATGATTATGAAATGACAACAAATCACCATTTTTGTTTCATAATCAAATAACTCTAAAGGATTAAAAAGATACTTTATAAAACTCCAAAATCTTCGACAATCTCAAGAAACCCTAATTCTTCAAGCAACCACATATGTCATCTCTAATGTGGTTTAGGTTGGGTTTTTCTTGAGGCAAAAGAAACAGATATCAAGTAGGAGTAGAAAGGTAGATGAAAGCAAGGCTCAACTTGGTGAAGATTCGGTAAATCAAAATCTGAAGAAGAAGAAGAAGAAGAAGCTTCAAGAAGAAAGCCACGAGAAGATATTTTTAAGATAAGACAAAACAGTGTCTTTGTCTTTAAAAGTTAAAAGGAATGTGAGCTTAAGATTTGGACACTTATCCAATTCCTAAGACTTTAACTAGTTTCTCAACTAACTAGTTTTTATTAAACTAGTTCCATAACTCCTATCTTTTTATTCCAATTATCACCAAAATTTTCTTAATAACATTTTCTCACAAATTCTAAAGTCATCTCCAATTTTCAAAAATCATTTTCTCAATAATTTCTAAAAATCATTTTTTTCAATTCTCCAATATCATTTGTTTCTTATTTCTATTTCCTTCCATCGATTTTCTCACCAAGTGATATTTTTCCTAGTATAATAATATTGAACATTTTCAGAATTTATTCCTAAAATTCACCAAAAATTTTAAATCAATAATTTATATTCTCCTATTCAGATTTCAATCCAAATAAATCTTAATAATATCACATTAACAAATCAATTATACTCGGAATGTTAATGGATGCATGTATAGTCATCTTAATGTGTGCAAAAATTCAAATTCATGTGCATATATGCTAACATTATACATGAGCATGAGGTGCATTTTTCTTAATCCCTCAGTGAGATTTCACATATACCGCATTTTTGGGTTCTAACTCTTAATATGGGAACGGGATGTTACACATCGCATCAAGGATTAGGATATATGTTGCAGTATGGCAAGGTATTTGCTAGAGGTATTTTTTCAATTCTCCAATATCTAGTACATGATCAGAAAAGTTAGTGGTATTTGCTAAGCCATAAAGAGTTGAACATGAGACAAAGGAGATGTATCGAGTTGTTAAAGGATTATGACTGTACGATTGAGTATCACCCTGGAAAAGCTAATGTGGTGGCAGATGCATTGAGTAGGAAGTTGAATAGCAGTGTAGCTCATATTTAGTTATCGAGGTTACCGAGCTTGATTCAATTGAGAGCTTTGAATGTGGTGTTGAATCTAGAGCAGAATGAGGCACTGATAGCCATACTGAAGCTAAGGCCAATGTTGCATGATAGAATCAGGAAAGTTCAGAGTAAAGATCCTGAACTGGTGAAGCTGATTGAGATGTTAAAAGTAAATCCAACTTCTGAATTTGAATTGAGAGATGAGACACTGTGGTTGAAAGAGAGGTTGTGTGTACTTGATGTGGATGAATTGAGGAAAGAGATTCTAGAGGAGGCACATATAGGGACATGTGCTATGTGTCCTAGTACCAACAAGATGTATAATACACTAAAGCAACATTTTTGGTGTCCAGGAATGAAGAAACAAGTAGCTGACTGTGTAACTAAGTGTTTAACATGCCAACAGATTAAATCTGAGCATCAGGCTCCAGTTAGGAATCTTCACTCGTTACTGATTTCGTAGTGGAAATGGGAATAAATTAATATAGATTTCATGATGGGATTGCCAAAGACTCTGAGGAAACATGAAGCCATATGGGTCGTGGTGGACCGATTGACTAAATTGGCACATTTCTTACCAGTGAGAGAGAGTAGCTCACTAGACCAGTTAGCTCGGAGGTATGTAGATGAGGTAGTTAGACTACACGGGGTTCTAGTTTCCATTTTATTGGATAGGGATCCCAAAATTTACTTCGAGGTTCTGGAAGAGTTTATAGTCAGCTATGGGTACGAAGTTGAACTTTAGTACTTCATTTCATCCTCAAATAGATGGACAGAGTGAGAGGACAATTAAGACTGTTAAGGATATACTCAGAGCATGTGTATTGGAGTTTCAAGGAGTATGAGATCATCATATAGCCTTGATTGAATTTACATATAATAACTAGTATCACAGTAGTGTCGGAATGGCACCTTATGAGGCGTTGTATGGCAGAAACTGTCTTTCGCCTCTATATTGGTATGAAGATGGTCTGAGAATGGTAGAAGGCCCAGAGTTGATACAAGATACTGTACATATGGTGAAACTAATTCGAAGCCAAATTAAAGTCGCTCAAGATAGACAAAAGAGCTATGTGAATCGACACTGAAGGAATATGGAATACAGTGTGGGAGACAAAGTATTTCTGAGAGTCTCACCTTGGCGAGGGGTGTTAAGATTTGGAAAGAAGGGTAAGTTAAGCCCTAGGTATACTGGTCCTTATGAGATCCTTGAAAGGATAGGACCATTGGCATACAGATTAGCCTTACCGAGTGAGATGTCACAGATACACAATGTATCCCATATGAGTATGCTCAGGAGCTATCGGTCGAATCCGATGCATGTATTATTGACTCAAAAGATTGAAGTTGCTAGTAATTTAAGTTATGTTGAGGAGTTGATCAAGATAATGGGATATCAAATGAAAAAACTAAGAAATCGAGTCATTCCAACGGTGAAAGTCCTTTGGAGAAATCACTCGAGTGAGGAAGCAACTTCGGAAATGGAGGAGCACATAAGGAGACAATATCCCTACCTATTCGAACAATTAGGTAAGAATTTCGAGGACGAAATTTCTTAAGGAGGGGAGAGTTGTAACATCCCGTTATCCCATGTCAAAGGTTGGGACCCTAAAATTCTGTACAAGAGAGATTATTGAGAAGTTAGAAAGTGTATTTCATGCTCATGCATAATATAGCATACACACATAGTGAATATTAATTATTGCACATATTAAAATGATTGTACATGCATTCATTGACATTTTTTGGATATAATTAAATTATAAATGTGATTTTTGATATGAATTGTGGTTTATATTTATTGAAAATTGAATTGGGGTGTATAAGAATTGATCTAGAAATTTTGGTGAAATTTAGGAAATTTTCAAAAATTTAGGGTATTTTTAGACTAGGAAAAATGCTAAGTGGCAGGACAATTGATAAATAGAAGTAGAAATTAATGTGAAATGGCAGTGTAAATTTTTATGAATGACAATTAGATTTAATAACATATGTCACTAAAAATTGGGAGACAATTGGAGTAGAAATTGGAGTTAAATGGACTAGTTAAATAAGAGGACCATATGAAACCCATAAAAATTAGACATGTGGCAAACCACACCATGTCTTCATTCATGTTATTCACCAAATGAAAGACTACTTTATTGTTAATTAGTCTTTTACTTATTATTCGGTCTTTAATTGAAAGACCAATTTAAGTGTTTTCATCTTGCTTTTTTCTCCCTCTCTTCATAAGCTTCATCACCTTCTTCCCCTCTTTTTTCTTCACGATTTTGCTTCTCCAACTTTCATACATGTTTAACCTAACCCTCCCATCTTTCACTTACTACTCTTAACTTGCTCTCTTTTTCATTCTCACCAAAGACCTAACCTTATCAATCTTGGATGATGATGAACGTGGTTTATTTGGAAAGCTAAGGCTAAGTGAAATCTTGAAGATTTTGTAGCTAAATCAAGTAAGTTATGCTTTGATCATCATGTGTATTGTTAAATGTAACTAATTTGATGAGTAATTCGAGATTGATGATCATGATCATGAAAATAATTGTGTAAAACGTGAGTGGTGAAATTATTATGTAAATTTCTTATTTTTACATAAATAATGAGTAATGATTCATAAATTGATGTAGTGATGCATTTGGGTTAAATTGATTATGAAAATGGTGTATAAAGAAGTGCAGAAAATTGATTAGTGAATGGATATTTTTATGCTCTGTTTTCCTTATATTAACGTGGATTGATTTGATTGCTTTAGATATGAATTGACATGAGTTTAGAGCTTAGAAGAAGGAGTATTATGATGTCTTGAAATGAGGTAAGTTAGGTTGATCAATTAGAAGTGAAATGAAGATGATATCTAAGTTGAACATATGCAGAAATTTGGAGTTGGAAGTGTATAAGAATATGTTCTATTTTGGTGTTTTTGATCAATCATGGATTTTGATTTGTGTGTGTATAATATTGACTTGAAATGGGGCATGAATGAAGAGAAAATGATGGTGTATTAAGCTAGAAAAGATAGACTAAGCAAAAGAGATGAAATAGGATGAAAATAATGATGAAGTATGTTGAAATATTGAAGAATGTATAGACATGATTGATGTTATATTTATTTGATTATGATCAACAATTTTGTATAATGTGTTTTGTGGAGGATTTGAATTGGAATGAGGTGATAATGAAGAGAAATTGAAGTAGGAATGATAGGATATGCATGGGATGTGTTAGAGGTGATTGTAGGAGTTAGAAGTCCGGAAAAGTTTCAGTAAATGTTTGTTGGGCAGATATACATGCCTATTGGGTGGACCTTCTCTGGAATTTCAGTGCTCTAGCTCTGCTCATATCTGTTTGAAGGGATATACATGTCCGCTGGGCGGACATTCTCAGGATACCTATAGAAATTTGCAATTTTGACCCTTTAGATGGAAAAATCTCTCTTTGAGGTCTTCATAGAAGTTGCGGAAATCAAATTTCTCTTCGAAATCATACTTTAATGACCTTAGTCCAACATCTATAGTGAAAGTTATGCCTATTGTCCCAAATCATGTACATAGATAAATTATTGACTTATCAATGCTTTCCTATGATGTAATTAGGATTGAATGGGATCTTGAATGAGCCTAGTGGATGGTGAATGAAGCAAAAAGTAAGGAAAGTGTATTAGGTATTAAAGAATGATTAAAAGGTATGTTAATTGATTTTGAGATGCGTATGAAGTAAATGTACTCGGGATTGTCATTGAAAATGCATTGTACATAATCCATAGATACATATGTGCATAAATGAGTACTTATACAATTGTGCAAAGTTGTAATGTGTGTAAATGTGTGTTGTATGATATAGAGGAGCAATAGATCGTGTGCATCCTAACATTGCTGGGATGTGAAGGCAATAAGCTATCTGGAGCAAACTGTGAGTAACCTAAGATGGTCTCACTATGATTGTTTGTTTATTAGATTATGTATTGAATTGTTATATGATATGTATGTAATGAATTTCGGACATTCAATGTCCGAGGTGTTTGATGCATGAATAAAACATTGGGAGTGCTACTTGAAAGTGAATGTGATTGACTACTTGTTTCTCAACTTAAATGTTGAATGTCGGACTAAAAGTCCAATGACAAATGTGAATGAGAAAGAATGTGAATGTGACTGAATGAGCATAATGATTGAATATGCATGGTGCATTTCATTGCATGAATGCATAAAAGATAAAGGTAGTTAAGATTAGAGTCACCAATGAAAAAGAGCTTAAAGCTAAGACTGTGGTAAGAGCCTATGGCTCACTATGTAAAATGAGCCTGTATCCCCAACAGATAAGGGATAATATAAATGAGCTCGGTATCCACAATGGATACGAGACAGTGAAAAAAGAACTCGTTCACAACAACAAAATAAATGAATTTGAGTCTCATGAACATTGCACATACAAATAAATTATATGATTTGAATGATTGAATTTGAAATGTGGAATCGAATTGATTAAAAAATGCAAAAGTTTATGATCAAAGTATGTTATGATGCTACATGTTGATAAATGTTAATTATGTGAATGTATGAATTGTTGTGATACATGTGATATGGGTGAACCATCGAGGATGGTTACTCAACTGAGTTCGTAAAACTCATCCAAAATTGCATGTTGACATTTCAGGTCCGAGAGAGACGATTTAACTTCTAAGTCAATTTAGAAGAGAACTAGTACTGCTTTTGGATTGAAGACATGGCTCAAAGGTTGGTCAACTGAGACTGAAGGATTTAGACAGAGTTTTATATATTTCCTCTGCAACATCCCACTACCATAGGGTACATACGTAAGCTTCTAGGAATATACCCTACGATAATGGTATGTTAGAGCAATGGCAAAACTAACTTATACATGGTAGTAAGCAGTATAATCGAAAGGCATTCTCATTTCTCTTAAAACATTCGTTTATTTTATTCACTGATAACGTTTACACTGTTCTTCTCAATGATTATTTACAAACTCTACACAAGTGCTAACAACAGTACAAAATGACAACAACTAGTTTTCTTCGGGAGTCAGCTGA
>JAOQMS010043331.1:0-11994 GCA_027563885.1 Erythroxylum longipes
ATGCCATTATCATAGGATATGTACTTGAATGTTCCTGAATGTTTGGGTATGTACCATATGGTAGTGGGATGTTGCATCCTTGATCTGCTAGCAAGTAAAACACTTATCCACATAGTTAGCCACTTGCTTCTTTCTCCCTAGCCACTAGAAATGCTTGCTTCAGCGTGTTATATATCTTATAGCATAAGCTACTATATGTGCTTCCTCCAGAATCTTTTTCCTCAGATCCTCAATCTTAGGTACACATAGTCTTTGTTTTAACCATAATGTCTCATCTCTCAATTCAAACTTAGAACCTGGATTTTCTTTCAACTTTTCAATAAGCTTCATAATATCCGGATCTTTGCTTTGAGCTTTTCTAATTCTATCATACAACATTGTTCTTAGTTTCAATATAGCTATCAATGTCTCATTCTACTCAAGATTCAACTTATCATTCAATGCTCTCAGTTGTATTAGACTCTATAACCTTGATAACTATACTTGAGCCACACTACTATCAAATTTTCTACTCAATACATCAGCTACCACATTAGCTTTACCCGGATGATAATCTATTATACAGTCGTAATCCTTCAGCAATTCTATCCATCTCCGTTGTCTCATATTTAAATCCTTCTGATTCAACAGATACCTCAAACTCTTATGATCAGTATATATATGAAAAGTCTCTCCATATAGATAATGTCTCTATATCTTTAAAGCAAAAACCATTACATCAAGTTCTACATCATGTACTGGGGTAATTAAACTCGTGAGACCTTAACTGTCTTGATGCATAAGCTATCACTCTACTATGCTGCATCAATATACACCGTAATCCTTAGTGTGAAGCATCACTATATACCACATAGCCTCCAGATCCATATGGAATAATTAACACTAGTGTTGTAGTTAACCGATGCTTTAGCTTCTCAAAACTCTTTTGAAATTTATCATTCCATCTGAAAGGCACATTCTTCTTCAGAAGTTTTGTCAAAAGGGCTGAAATTAATGAGACCTAGAAAAATCTCCGGTAATATTCGGCTAATCCAAGGAAATTTCAGATTTTAAACACATTTCTCAGAGTTTCTCAATTCATCACTGCTTCTACTTTCTTTGGGTCCACTTGTATGCCTTGTCCAGTTACTATATGACCCAAGAACACTACTTGATCCAACCAAAATTCATAGTTACTAAACTTGGCATATAATTGCTTCTCTCTTATGATCTATAAAATTAACCTCAAATGCTTAGCATATTCTTATCTATTCTTCGTATACACCAAAGCGTCATCAATAAACACTATCACAAAATGATCTATGTAAGGTTGAAATACCTTATTCATCAAAGTCATAAAAGCAGCTGGAGCATTGGTCAACCCAAACGACCTCACTAGGAACTCAAAATGCTCATATCTACTCCTGAATGTACTTTTCCTTACATTGGCCTCTGCTATCTTTAACTGTTAGTACCCCGATCTCAAGTCCAACTTAGTAAACACCTGAACTTCCTGTAATTGATCAAGTAAGTCATCAATTCTAGGCAACGAGTACTTGTTCTTCATGGTCACCTGATTAAATTGCCTATAATCAATACACAGTCTCATAGTCCCATCTTTCTTCTTCACAAACAAAATTGGGGCTCCCCATGGTGATACATTAGGTTTGATAAACCCTTTTCCAACAACTCCTATAACTAAGCTTTAAGTTCCTTCAGTTCCACATGTGACATCCTATATGGAGGAATAGATATAGGAGCAACACCTGGAACTAAGTCGATTGTAAACTCAGTTTCCCTATCTAGAGGTAAACTAGATAATTCTACGGGAAACACATCTAGGAATTTCCTAAAAATAGGAATATTCTGCACTACCTGCTTAGTGCAAGTATCAACTACGTGGGTCAGATAAGCCTCACATCCACCTCTGATTAGTCTTAACGTACTTATGAATGAGATTAGTCTAGTTGGCACTGCTTGACTAATACCTCAAAATACTATTCTCGGTTGATTAGGAGATTCTAGTATCACCTCCTTAATGTAGCAGTTCATGATAACCCTATGAGCAGTGAGCCAATGTTGGACCAAAAAGTAACTGCTTTGTCCATGTCGACTGCGAAATATTAATATCTCTGAAGCAGTGGCTCATTTCTAATTACATACACATCCATTCACTAATTGATTAGTTGGCGAAAATGGTTTCATAAAATCTATTTTTTACTTATAAATTTTGTTCACTTCATTTAAATTTAATATTTGATGTAAAAATGACGTCTGGTGTGAAAAGTCAAAACTATTATTAAAATTTTGGACGCCATCGTTGCTAACATGAGCTGGGGAGGCAAACGCATGTTCCATTTTCAGAACTCCTCTGTTAACTTCTCTGCGATGATGTCGGTCACTCCTTGTTGAGGCAACTGTCGCCCCAACCTAAGCCATAGGAAGCAAAACATAAGCAAGGAGTGGCGGTTGGAGACAATCGTAGAAGCAGAGAGGCACGACGGAGCTAAAACTTTCCTTCCTCTCTCTTGCTGAACCAGAAATTAGGAATAAGGGGAAAAGAAGATAGTCAAGGTACTGAAGTTTTTTTTAATTGATTTAAGCCATTCTTTTGCGATTTTTGATTCAGGTCCGTTTCTTCATTCTCGATGTCGGAAGTCTTAGCATTTGATTTGGATTCTAAATATAGAGTGGTGAAATTTTCAAGCTCCTCTCAGAGAGACGGTATCTTGTTCGACTGCTACTCGCCGGATGCACAGGAGACCAACTGCCGGCGACGCTAGCTCCTCGCGAGCTGTTGAAACTTCCTGAGGAGGTTTGAGTTTTTCATTTTTTAATCTATTTTAATTGCTTTCTTATTTTAAGTTGTTAATCTAAATCTATAAAAGTTGGTTCAAAGGGAGTGCCGAAGTGAAAAGTTTTGTTGGAACTTTAGTTTTTTTTAATCTGAAATTTTCGATATATATTATAGTAATCCTTAGCTTAAGTTAATTACACAAAACGTGTGTTTAATCGTAGGCATTCACGGCCTACATAACTAGAAATCTCAGCGTTCTTTTCCCTGAGCACCTTAAAGAAATCTTACGTTACTCCTACAATCATCAGGTAGGTATTTATATCACAAAAAGTTCCAAATTGCTGATTGGAATTTGTTGTAATTCCTGTACACCGCAATCTTTAATTTAAAACTTTGGATGTAAAAAAATATGTGGTCAATCTAAAACGATGGTCCAACTTAGAAGGACAAAGTATGTAATGAAGTCTATTGATTAGATGTTGTTATGTTACAAAATGAAGATGGTGGGTGGGGATTGCACCTAGAGAGTCCCAGCAACATGTTTTGTATAGTCTTCAATTACATTAGCTTGCGTTTGTTTGGAGGAGTGGATGATACTAACTGTGCAAGAGCTAGGAAGTGGATTCCTGACCATGGAGGAGCAACATACATAATATCGTGGGGAAAAATTTGGCCAGCAGTAAATAGTGTTAAATTTAGCTATAAATAAGGTTTTATAATCACAGATTTTCACATTCTGTTTGGTTATCTTTTGGTTTTTCAGATACTGGGTCTCTTTGATTGGTCTGGATGCATTCCACTGATACCAAAGGCTCAGATTTTACCTAGCTTTCCTATGAATTCAAGTTAGCGATTTAATTAACAAATAGAATTATGAGTAAATAATAATAATTGAAAATTTGATCAGACTTAATTTAATTTAATTTGAAGTCAATGAATCAAACTGGATTTGATCAGACTTAAATTCAGATTTAGGTAATCAAGAGTGAAGGATCTCATCTTGAGTTCGAATTTGACAATTATTTTTAAGTCTAACTAGTTATGAAAAATTAGGATACACCGAGAACTTGTATCGACTTACTCCAAATTCAGTTGGTTAAGACAGGTTTGATGAGGTTTGAACTCAAACTCGAGGCTAGTGTATTCTGACTGGTCGGGTTCAAACTCGAGTATTCATGCCTGATTAAAAGCTTAGACTTGGTTTTAAGCTCGAAATTTCTCTTGAAATCATGCTTGGATCATAGGAGGGCAAATTATAAATTACACAGTCCATTTCGTTATATTAATCTGCTTTAATTATGTCTAATTATTCGTAATTCTACTGGATCATATCATAAAAATATCACGTATCCACAATATAACTCGCGATCAATAATTTAACATCTTATTCTTACTTTTGTCCGTGCAGGCATTCTTTGGTGTTACAGTCGACTGATATACTTGCCTGTGTCATACTTATATGGTAAGAGGTTTGTAGGCCCAATTACACCTCTCATTCTGCAACTGAGAGAAGAAATCTTCACTCAACCATATGAAACCATTAATTGGAAAGAAGCTCACTATTTATGCGCAAAGGTTCTCAACTCGTTTCTCTAAATTCATCTCCCAAGAAGCTATCCATATACACTATTCATATTTGCAATGTATTGATGCGATGTTTGTCCTATCTGCCACTCCAAACTTGATGAAATAAAATAGATTGCAAACTTAGTATCAGCTCTTTACAAAATTCGTAGTTATCATTGGCTTATAACTTAGCTTATTTTGGAATGTCTTACGTATCTTGTATGCTTACTTAGAATCATCCTTTTCTCTTATTCATTAGGACAGTGGAGCAGTAACAGCAAATGGGACTTCTTATCTTTTCAACTACGGAGCACTTGAAAATCGCTTGTTGCGTCACAATGTGAGGCATTTGTTATTGCAATTTTCTGTTCTATCATTTGTCATAGATATGTTTATCAATATCAAATGAACATAGATGTTGACATTGCCTATACGTTTCGTACAACTAGAATGTATCATGATCTCATTTTTCTTCATGCTATACCATATGCCCCTTCTTTTTTGTCCTAATGTTTACTTCAACATTGTACCCTTTCGGGATATAAACTCTCAAATCTATGAACATACCTACTTTTCTCCTCTTTTGTCCTTCTAGTCAAAGGTAAAAATTTGTTCTCTGGAGTGCGACCGGTACAATAACATTTCAATGAGATCCCAATAGGACCTCGATCAAAGACATGAATGTAAGATATGGCAAGAAAAGCCTTTGTTGATTCGATCCTCAATCCAATGATTTTTAAACAAATGAATCTTTTCACTGAGCATTAATAAAAGGATCAACAAAAGACGTAAAAGTTGAAGAAAGCTTTTGATTGTAATTGTGGTATGCCATTGCCGGATCTGTTACTTAACAATGAACAATGAACATAATTTATTAAAATTTACTATTATAATAATAAATTTATTAAAATTTATTATAATAATGTGAGTGATCTGTGATCTTAAAAAAAACAAAAAGTTAATTGTAAACTTATTTTTAACTAAAACATGGTGGAATTTTTCGACGTAAAAACTATCTAAAAGTAAAAAACGTCGACAGAAAAAAGCATCTAAAATTTTACACAAAGCGTCTAAAATAGTATTTATGTGTCTAAAAAAAGGGTCAAAAATGTATATTTTCGACACATCTATGTATAAATAGATTTTCGACGCTTAGATGTATAAAAACTCTATGTATTTTTTACGCTTAGATGCGTAAAAAATCTATGTTTTTTCGACGCATCTATGTGTCTAAGAAAACCGTCGAAAATATTTTTTGTGACACTTGTTTTTTTTTACGCTTTATAAAGCATCTAAAATTATTTTTAAGACGCAGAAAAGCGTATAAAAACTCTACCTTTTGTGTTAATAAACTCCATATTTTGTTGTAGTGCAAGCATTCTCAGAAATCACTAAAGTCTCATAGCTTTCAATGATCACCTGATTCAAGTTCTTCTGTCGTTGCAATAGCTCTCATCATGGCCACAAAATCCACAAAAGTATGAAAAGAGAACTTAGCAAAAAGGATTGACCCCTGACACTCCCCTCATTACTATGCCTAAACTGGACAACTTCAAGCAATTGTCCCAAGTTTTATCGATATTTATTTATTTTTATCTAGCCAGGTGGGATTTACTCATTTTAGTACTGATGTTTATCTCAAAGATTTAAAAAAATTACAATAAATTATACTAACGATTGAAAACTAAAACTAGATAATTTTTTTTTAAAAAATTAGTGAGAGTTAGGAAACTGAAAACAATAAACTTAGATTAAGTCCATTGTATAAAAAATGAAATAGGACAGGTGTTCATGACTGTAAATGATATCAAGAAAAGATAAAATAGATATTTTTATAACTTCTTTTAATAAAGACATAGAAGACAATATCTCTTTAAGTGATCTTAACAAGTTCAAGAGGTATCGTAACTTTACACGATGTATTACAAGGGAAGAAATTAAAAGAGCTTTAGAGAAGATTAAGTGTAGAGGGTGGAGGTGTAGAATAGGCTAAGCGAAGAGGGTTTTACTTAACCATTCAAACTTTTTAATATGATCTTTAAATTTGTCAAAATGTCAAATGAGTAGAAATACATTATGATAATTTCTCTATACAATAACAAAGGGGACATCTGAAGTTGTAATAACTATAAAACATCAAACTACTTTGTCACATGATAGAAAAAAGTTCCTATAAAAATAGAGTATTGAAGCAATATAGATTACTTTAATATCTTCTAGCCACCTTGGCTTATGGATTCCATGTTAATTTTGAATGGGGTCGGCAAAACAAGCTATCCACTTTATGTTTTCCTAATTCCTAACAATTTCAATACTATTGAACAACATCTTCTAAAAATTCCCAAGCAAGGTGACTAGTGTAATTTCCTGGATTAATAATTTAAATATATAGTTAGATAAGTTAAGAAGGGAAAGTAAGCAATCCGCTTTCACAATTCAACAAAGTCTAGGGTAAAAGAAAGAATCCATCAAAGCATATTGAGAAAGAGTATAACACTTAAGTACAAGTTACATGAGGTATTAAAAAACAAACGTAGTTATTAGTTGACAATTATAAAGAAAGCTTGAGCTAGGATTTAGAGGACTTAAACTTAATTGTCAAATGAGGATTCTAATAATCTTATTCAATTCCCCTATGCCTAAAAAGATCTCCATGATACTTTTAGAGATCTCCAATGAGCTCATCTCTCTTTGAAGAGAGCGAAACCATGCTCATTTACATGTCTATAGATTACTACAATAAGAAAGGGTTTGATTTCCACATCATTAATACCTCAATCAAACCATAAAATGTACCATTTCACTCATCATTTTTTAATCTGTTTTTTTAGTAAAATGATAACATAGTTTCTATTATGTGAAGTCCCCTTCTTCAAATACTTATACTGATTATGAGGTATTTGATATTTTCTGATTAATACGTCATCATGGCAAAAGTACTTTTGCTTTGTATTTTGTTGAACTAAGATAGAATGCGCCCCATCTTGAAATATATATTTAACATTTTAAATGAATATATGCATAAATTTATGATAAAATATGAATGTTTCTACATATTTGACTCGTCCTAGTCATAACAGTGCTCCAATACTGAGTTGCCTATGATAATTGTTATTTTTAAGTACAAATACAGTTTTGTTAATTCCCTAAGGAGAATTTCCTTTTAATTTTCTTTGACTCATTGAGTTAGCTAACTCAGACCCAACCTTTTGATGCATATTAATTGAAGCAGAAAAGTTGATATAATTAGGGATAAGGTCAAAGCTTCTTAACTCTTGTAGCCCAAAGATCATAAATAGTAATTACAGTCTGAATGATGGGATTGCAAAAGGGGTACATTACTATTTGGGTTGGGTCAAGTGAGGTTATGTTCCACAACGACTCCGCTATTAGGTCCTTTTTAGCATTTTCAAAGTCCCAATTAATGTAACTTGGCTGTGATAAAACAGTAAAATTAAATGTAAATGGGCCGTGATAAAACAGCAATACTACAATCACTAAGCATTAACTACACTATTACAAGGCCTTGGATTATGCAAGAAGTTGACAAAAAACCAAACTTCGAAGAGATCATCCAAGCATTATCAGAAATCACTAAAGGTGCATTGCTTTTAGTGATCACCTAATTCAAGTTCTCCTATCGCTGTAGTTGGCCATCATGGCCACAAATCCACAAAAGTATGAGAAGAGAACTTAGCAGAAAGGATTGACCCCTGACACTCCCCTCACAACTATGCCTGAACTAGACAACTTTAAGCAATTGTCCCAAGTTCTATCGACATTTATTTATTTTTATCCGGTCAGGTGGGATTTACTTACTTTAGTACTGGTGTTTATCTTAAGGATTAAAAGCAGAATTTACGATAAATTATAATAACGATTGAAAACTAAAAATAGATAAAAGAATATTTTTAAATTTGTGAGAGTTAGGGAATGGAAAATAAGAAAGTTAGATTAAGTTCGTTGTATAAAAAATGAAATAGGACAGGTGTTCATTACTGAAAATGATATCAAGAAAACATGACATATAGATATTTCTATAACTTTTTAAATAAAGACATAGAAGACAATATCTCTTTAAGTGATCTTAGCAAGTTCGAGAGGTATCTTAACTTTACACAATGTATTACAAGTGAAAAAATTAAAAGAGCTTTGGAGAAGATTAAGTGTAGAGGGCCTAATGAGATATCTATAAAGGTGTGGAATAAGCTAAGCGAAGAGGGTTTTACTTAACCAACTAAACTTTTTAATATGATCCTTAAATTTGTCAAAATGTCAATTGATTAGAAATATAGTATGTTAATTTCTCTATACAAGAACAAAAGGGACGTTCGAAGTTGTAACAACTATAAAAACATCAAACTACTTTGTCAAAAGATAGAAAAAGTTCCTATAAAAATATAGTATTAAAGCAATATAGATTACCTTAATATCTACTAGCCATCTTGGCTTATGGATTCCATATTCATTTTGACTGGGGTCGATAAAACAAGGTAGCCACTTTATGTTTTCCTAATTCCTAACAATTTCAGTACTATTAAATAACATCTTCTCAAAATTCCTAGGCCAAATGACTAGGTAATTTCCTGGACTGATAATTTAAATATATAGTTAGATAAGTTAAGAAAGCAAAGTGAGCAATCTGATTTTACAATTAAACAAAGTCTAGGGTAAAAGAAAGAATCCATCAAAGCATATTGAGAGTGAGCATAACACTTAAGTATGAGTTACATGAGTTATTAAAAAATAAATGTAGTTATTAGTTGACAATCATAAAGAATGGTTGAGCTAGGATTTAAAGGACTTAAACTTAATTGTTGCTTGAGGATTTTAATAGTCTTTTTCAATTCTCCTATGTTTAAAAAGGTCTCCATGATACTTTAGGAGATGTCTAATGAGCTCATCTCTCTTTTAAGAGAGCGAAACCATGCTCGTTTACATGTTTATAGATTCCTACATTAAAAAAGGGTTTGATTTCCACATCATCAATTCCTCAATCAAAACATAAAGTATACCAATTTACTCATCATTTTTTTGTCCTTTTTAATGGTAAAATGATAACATAATTTCTATTCTGTGAAGTCCCCTTCTTCAAACACTCATACTAATGAGTTTTGAACTCACCATTTAACTGAAAATATATTGGTCTTCATGAGATATTTGATATTTCTTGATTAATTCATCACTATGGTAAAATTATTTTGTCTTTTATTTTAGTGAACTAAGATAGAATGCGTACCATCTTGAAATATATATTTAACATTTTAAATAAATATATGTATAAATTTATGATATAATATGAATATTTCTAAATATTTGACACGCCCTAGTCATAATAGTTCTCTAATACTGATTTGCCTATGATATTTATTATTTTGAAGTACAAATATAGTGTTATTAATTCCTTAAGGTGAATTTCCTTTTAATTTTCTTCGACTCATTGAGTTAGCTGACTTAGACCCAACCTTTTGATGCATATTAATTGAAGCAGAAAAGTTGATATAATTAGGGATAAGGTTAAAGCTTTTTCCAACTCTTTTAGTTGTAAGATCAAACATAGTAATTACAGTCTGAATGATGGGCTTGCAAAAGGGTTACATTACTATTTGGGTTGGGTCAGGTGAGGTTATGTTCCACAACGACTCCACTTTTAGGTCCTTTTTAATAGTTTAAAACATCCAATCAATGTAACTAGGCCTTGATAAAATAATAATATTACTATCACTGAGCATCAGCTGCACTATTACAAGGCCTTGGACTATGCAAGAAGTTGACAGAAAAACCAAACTTCAAAGAGATTAGCCAAGCATTCTCAGAAATCACTAAAGTCGCATCGCTTTTAGTGATTACCCGATTCAATTTCTTCTTTCACTGTAATAACTCTCATCATGGCCACAAAATCCACAAAAGTATGAGAAGAAAACTTTTAAAAAAGTATTGACCCCTGACACTCCCCTCACTACTATGCCTGAATTGGACAACTTTAAGCAATTGTCCCAAGTTCTATCGATATTTATTTGTTTTTATCTAGCCAGGTGGGATTTACTCACTTTAGTACTGTTGTTTATCTCATGGATAAAAAGTAGAATTTACAATAAATTATACTAACGATTGAAAACTAAAAATAGATAAAAGAATATTTTTAAATTAGTAAGAGTTAGGGAATGAAAAGCAAGAAACTTTAATTAAGTCTGTTGTATTAAAAATGAAATAGTACAGGTGTTCATGACTAAAAATGATATCAAGAAAAGATGATATAGATATTTCTATAACTTTTTTAATAAATACATTGAAGACAATATCTTTTTAAGTGATCTTAGCAAGTTCGAGAGGTATCGTAACTTTACACGATGTATTATAAGGGAAGAAATTAAAAGAGCTTTGGAGAAGATTAAGGGTTTTAAAGGGCCTAATGAGATATCTATAGAGGTGTAGAACAGGCCAAGCAAAGATGGTTTTACCTAACCAGCCAAACTTTTTAATATGATACTTAAATTTGTCAAAATGTCAAATGAGTAGAAATATAGCATGTTAATTTCTCTATACAAGAACAAAGGTGACATCTGAAGTTGTAACAACTATAAAAACATCAAAATACTTTGTCATATGATAGAAAAAGTTACTATAAAAATAGAGTATTAAAGCAATATAGATTACCTTAATATCTTCTGGCCATCTTGGCTTATGGATTCCATGTTCATTTTGAATAGGCTCGGTAAAATAAGGTAGCTACTTTATGTTTTCCTAATTTCTAACAATTTCAGTACTATTGAATAACATCTTCTCAAAATTCCTAAGCCAGGTGACTAGGGTAATTTCCTGGATTAATAATTTAAATATATAGTTAGATAAGTTAAGAAAGGAAAGTGAGCAATCTGCTTTCAAAATTCAACAAAGTCTAGGGTAAAAGAAAGAATCCATCAAAGCATATTGAGAGTGAGCGTAACACTTAAGTACAAGTTAAATGAGGTATTAAAAAACAAACGTAGTTATTAGTTGGCAATAAAGAAAGGTTAAGTTAGGATTTAGAGGACTTAAACTAAATTGTCGCATGAGGATTCTAATAATCTTATTCAATTCCCTTATGTCTAAAAAGATCTTTATGATACTTTTGGAGATCTCCAATAAGCTCATCTCTGTTTGAAGAAAGCAAAACCATGCTCATTTACATGTCTATAGATTACTACGGTGAAAAAGGGTTTGATTTCCACATCATCAATGCCTGAATCAAACCATAAAATATACCATTTTACTCATCATTATTTTATCTTCTTTTTGTTAAATGATAACACAATTTCTATTCTGTGAAGTCCCCTTGTTGAAATACTCATATTGATACGTCTTGAACACACCATTTACCTGAAGATTTTCATTGTGTATGCTTCAATATTTTAGCCCTCAAGTTATCCAAATAACATGATTCTGAATTTGGATTAAACTAGAGACGTATGGCTATATTTTTCATGAATGTTGTATTGAATGAGAACTTGGTTTTTTGAAGGAAACCAAGGAATGCCAATCCAAATGTAAGAGGAAAGACAAGCTTGACTTGGATTTTGCAAGTAAACAGGTGGATAATGTATTTATAGTTATTGTGTAATTGGGCAAATTCTTGCCTATGTGTGTGTATATTTGATTGCTTGAATTTGATT